>JAECUM010007682.1:0-82384 GCA_016617855.1 Megalonaias nervosa | reverse complement strand
CAGCTGGCCGCAGTGAGACGTGAGAGAAAGAAGAGTGCGGCAGCAACCCAAACAACTCAGACTTCCCAATATGTCTGCACCAACTGCAATAGGGGCTGCCACTCGTGCATCGGCCTGCACAGCCATAGCAGACAATGCCAAAACCCCTGAGACAGATGACACTCCAAGGGTGCTACTCACATGGCCTCCCGAGACTGAGCTCCAGTGATGATGATCTTAATAACAAAAACAAGCAATGAAAATCCTTCGATCTGCAATGTCAGCGATGTCAGAAAGGGATTGCATGAGGCTAATAACTGGAGACACAAATGTTGGTTGACAAAAAATGGCATCTTAAAATAACCAAATACTCCGTATCAATGTTCTTTCGATTGCATTCATTGTCATAAATGTTCTCAAATAAATCTGATGTTAATCAATTATGGTTTCTGCATCATTTCCTTTGATGCCCACATCTCTACCTCTCTGTATTCAAGTTTCCTGTGCAAGACAGTTGTTCATTAGTATTGATATTTAAGGTGACGAAGGCAACTGAATTGTTCTGTTTAAACATATAATATTCATACAGTTCTAAACAGGTAAGAAAATGTGACATAATATCAGCAACAGCTGAAACATTAAGATGTACGAGTTAACTACAAGTTAAATCACACAATGCTGCATTGTATATTTTTTCAGCAACGATTTTCATTTTGTTTTAGGTTGAATTACATCCAGGACTGTAATATGTTGTATTTCTGATCACTTTTGACACGATCGCAAGCACTATAAAACTTGCTAGAGATCGTGTTTCGATATTACCGGAAGTGACTCATTATTGCCCTAACAATGACTATTATTTAAACGTTAATCAGTAAACAACATAAACGCATTATGAAGAATGTTTATAATGTAAAACAAGTTAAAGAAGTTTCCAATGTAGCAACACCTTAATATTCATGGGACATATATTCGCATACGATTCTGCAGACATTCTTCGAAAAGTAATTAGTTACTACCAGAAGTACTAAAATAAATATGGCATCAAAAGTGACACGAGAATGCATCTATTTTTAGAAAGTGGAATCTAACCACTCACTTTCTAGCTTAGTTTCAACACTTTTTTTTAATTGCAATTTAATGATTTTATTGTCTGCGTCATTTCAGCAACATTGTGCACTGAATATATAGTACTTAATTCACTGCTTCTATTGTATTTTTACAAAAGTGTGTGGTATCATAAAATAACTTTGACCTAACGGCACACAAAATAGTATACCCATATGTTTCTGACCTAAATAATTATATTTTTAAACTAAATCTTTATACCTAATTTTTAAACTTTGCTTTCTGTGAATTCTACATTTTCCTTACATTTTTTGCCTACTGATTTACGAAAGCAGACAATCTAATGAACAGGTACTTCTTGCACACAGCGATGGCCGAGTGGTCTAAAACACTCACCGTTACGGATCACTGCCATCTCACCTCTGTCTGCGTGGGTTCGAGTCTCGTGCTCGGCCAATGTGGGTATGTGAGAAATCTTGCCAGCAGCTTCTCGTGGGTCGTTGGTTCTTTCCGGGGTTTTCCCGGGTTCTTCCTCCACCATTAATACTGGCCTCCATGTATAGCCCATCTTGTGCTGAAAAATGGCATTAAACCCTACAACAATAACAATTACACACAGTGACGCCTGCCACTATTGCGTCACGACATGTTTCATTTACGGTTTAACAGATTTTATGAAGAAAATGAAGCAAACACAGCGGATAAAATCTTCAGATTTATTTTCAGTTGAGTGTGAATTTGACCAATTCCATTCTTAAACATAAATTGATATTTACCGATTGATGTTTAACTTTGGGAACACAAGTTGCTATGTTTTCATCATCAGATGATAACTTGAAGAAATCGGGCCATGAAAACATGTGACTGTAAATGTGTCAGAGCTTGTTTGCCTGCAGAGTTGATATTACCACCAGTTATATGCAGAAAATTTCAATTTGGAAAGCATCACAATACTGAAAGTACCCGGCTAGGTCAAGGGAGCATCTCAAACTGCCAAAGTCAAACTACTGTCATTAAATACATTTGAATATATCAGGTCATGCCATTCCGCTTTCCTAGCAGATGAAAGCGAAGTTTACACTCTCGGTCACCCACACCGCCTGGAAGCTTGACCCCTGTTTGATGTTCTATTCTTTATCAAAACTAGATGCATTAACAACTTTCCACTGGCCAGTCTCATGAGAATCAGGCTCATCTGCAGTTTTGCACATAGTCAAAAGAAATTATATAAACTTGTCATTAGAGGAATACTCATTTGATAATCACTTGGAAAGAAAAATTTGTTCTATATGACACAGAAAACATTTGATTTTTATAACGATTAACATGGTGGCTTGAATTCCACCAATAAATAAAATAAAAAGACCCAAATTCTTGGTACTAATTTTCTAACCCTGGTATATTGTAAAATGCAAGTGTTTCAAACAACACTGAAGGATATAAGATACAATGGACTAAAAGTGTACTCAGTGATGTTTAACAACTCTGGGTAAATGGATGCTTGCATATAATTAGTCTTTTTATCACAGCGATGATTAAGCGCTGACAATAAATTTAACACGTCTTAATCTCTTTTTCTATTATGACCTAACCTATGCGGTTGCAACTTTGATTGATAATCCTTACACTACGCCATTGATACTTGGTTATAGTATAAGTCACATTGCTCATGTACACGCTTTACGTCACTTTTTGCAGCTACAGGTATCATTTTGGAGAACTTGATTATACATACCTTTAAATGGTGTTTATTCACTTTATTTTGCACCTTGTCCATCAAAATTCCATTGAAGATTATTGTATAAATTCCTTGAAAAATGCCTCATGGCAAATTCAATGATAACGTACTTCGACATTTTTAGGCACAGTCAAGGACGCGGGTGATCCCGTTTAAACCGGTTTTATAGCGCGCTTTGATGTAAGAGGGACCATGCCTGTTGGGAAGAAGTTGTACCACAAACAAAAAACAGAGACGCGACAATGTCTTCATTTATAAGCAAAACCTGGGAAAACACTGGCAGGAAAAAAATGGGCACACAAGTCCAATAAATTGGAGGTAATTATGTAACTTTGTATATATCTTCTGTATGGTATGCCATGTCTTTTATTCAGTTCTTATATACTACTTATTTTTTCCATATATTTTCCTTCATACACGTTAAAGACAGTAGAAACATGGCTGTCAATTCAGATCAATTTTAGTTAAAGTTTACATCATGCTATATTATCATTTTGAAGAAATGTTGTATGCTTAAAGTTAATAATAAAACTTAATTCACAGTACTCCTCCGTACCATTCGTAGTTGAACATCTATACAGGAGATGAATGAATTTGCGCATGACTTCTTGTTCACGTCATCTTATCTTGACCCAGCCTAATGCTGAGATGCCATTAAAAAAGTCCAAAGCATTCGATAATTATCATCTGGAAATTTTTTAATGAAAATTAATGTGAAGCCCACTCAAAAATCATGATTGAATAGACTTTGATATAACTATACTATGATTAAATTTTAAATCTAAAATTAGTTTTTAAATTTATATCAGGAAATGCACTTACATGACCTATGAGACTTTAACTATAGAAAGGTGCTTAATGCTTTATTGACAGTTAATGCCAGTACGATTTTAAAACTAGTATTCAGTCATTAAAAAGACCAGTTTCCCCCCTCCACCCCCTGATGGTTTTCTCTACATCCAGTGGAGACGGCATTACTTCATATTGTTATGAACGTCCCCCTGTAATTCGTACCCTTGCTTATAGCGGTCTATGGTTTTGAACCCCGTTGTGCGTTAGTTAGGGATAGGTTTACTTAGCGTCACTTTATATGCCATTCTCATCAATGAGAATATACCAAAAACACTTTCAAAGAAACTACATGTCATTTGCCAGTGAGTTTAATTCAATGTTTCATCAGATGCAGGACTCAATTTTGCCACCAAAGCCTTTGTTTTGCACGATGTAAATGCTTTAAAAATGTCTCTCATTTTCATTTTCATGTCTCACTTAAACTTTGTAAACATTATGATGTTCTCTTTAAAACAAAAGAAATAATGCCATTTATTCATGCAATGAAAATCCTGCCTAAACAAGACCAGGCACAGGGATGAATACCAACAAAATCTTTCAATTGTACTTTCTGCAAATAATTTTAAAAAATGGCTACAGGTATTTGTGTTTGTTAGTGAAGAAGGAAAGCCATTTATAGCACCCGCTCCCATTCTATCAAAAATTAGTAACATTTACTCATGGTGACAAACTCTCGCAGTTTGAAATCTATTCTATCACTGATTCTGTGTTATTTTTATTGGATTCTTAAATCTTAATTATGTCTACATCAAAATAAATATTCCACGTTTGTTCCTCATATACAATATAGGTAAAGATTCTACCAGAACTTTATCTAAATGTGAACTCCCCCTTGTCACCAAACCAAGGGGTGAGGGAGTAGGAAAAAGAAGGGGGAAGAAATGGCCAATGCTCCACAGTTATCTAACACTCAATATCAGTTTATGTTTGTTCCAGATCAACTATGATACAATTTTACTGAAATATAAAATTCTTTAAACGATGCAGTATAAGCATTAATCTGTTGATTGTTTATGAGCATACTCCGTTCCTCATCTGTGTATTAACATTGTTGTGTACTGCTGTTTGAAGGACATATACATAGTTAGCTTAGTCTGACTGAATAAGTTTGGAATCTGTTATTTATGAATATTAAGTATTAGTTTCCATACCTCAGTTATTTTCTTCAGGATACATTAGCTCTGAAATAAGATTTTTCATGTAAGGTAGTTTCACTTTCTTGGATCATTGTTTTACTCACTACTATTCTACACTTCTTAATTATTCCATAACACCGTAATACATCTCAATGCCATCAATGCCATAGTGTGCTTGTTCAGGCAGAGGTATTTTTGATCAAATAAATATCTTTACTTCTTAATTTCGATTTTTTCATTCTTATGTTAACATTGATAAGGATATATAGTTACGAAGCACATGCTCTCTAAGGGCTGAATTGTTGGAGAAAAGAAATTAAAATTGCATTCAACTTTTTAATTGTTTCCAACTTAATTAGGCTAGATATTCTGCCTTTTCTATTTCTAATTTCAAAATACAACTGACAGGTGGAATGACCAGCATACCATCAATTTTTGTCCATCCAAAAGAGTAACATTTATATAGCACTGTTTCCAGAGTCAAAATCACTCACTGTTTTCTCCATTAACACAATCCCAGCTCCAAAAACAGCTCCATAAAATAAGCAAGTATTTGCTGAATGAAATCGTCATCTGAAGCGGAACCATGCTGGGAACTATCCATTTCGGGATTATTTTGGAAGCCGTATTTTATAAATGCATTTGGAAAACTTTCTTATGCAAGGCTGAAACTACGACATAAGGCTTGTTCCATGGAACAATGAACCAATCACATTTGTTTCAACAACCATTCATGTGAAGCTGAAGAACAGCTGTGTCAACAGTTTACTTTACTGGACTTGTGTGACTTACTGTCTGTACTTGCTTATAAGTTGCTTTGACTATAGGTCACCCCACCCCGCCCCCACATTAGGGCTACCCCAGGGAACAATGTGAACCATTCATGTCAAGCTGTAGAACAGACACGTAAACAGTTTACTTTACTGGACTGGTGTGACTTACTGTATATAATTGCTTTTAAGTCGCTTTGACTATAAGTCACCCCCACCCCACTTTAGGGCTGTCCCTCCTGTCAAGCTGAAGAACAGATGTGTAAACAGCTTACTTTACTGGACTGGTGTGACTTACTGTATATATCTGCTTATAAGTCGCTTTGATTATAAGTCACACACCCCACTTTAGGGCTGTCCCAGAGTATAAGTCACACCCCCAACCCCGACTTTAGGGCTGTCCCTCCTGTCAAGCTGAAGAACAGATGTGTAAACAGCTTACTTTACTGGACTGGTGTGACTTACTGTATATAACTGCTTTTAAGTCGCTTTGACTATAAGTCACACACCCCACTTTAGGGCTGTCCCAGAGTATAAGTCACACCCCCAACCCCGACTTTAGGGCTGTCCCTCCTGTCAAGCTGAAGAACAGATGTGTAAACAGCTTACTTTACTGGACTGGTGTGACTTACTGTATATATCTGCTTATAAGTCGCTTTGATTATAAGTCACACACCCCACTTTAGGGCTGTCCCAGAGTATAAGTCACACCCCCAACCCCGACTTTAGGGCTGTCGCAGGAAACAATGACAACCTTCATGTCAAGCTGAAGAACAGATGTGTAAACAGTTTACTTTACCAGACTGGTGTGACTTACTGTATATACTTGCTTATAAGCCTCTTTGATTATAAGTCACCCCCCTCCACTTTAGGGCTGTCCCAGTGTACAATGACAACCATTCATGCCAAGATGAAGAACAGATGTGTAAACAGTTTACTTTACTGGATTGGTGTGACTTATGTTGTGACAAGCTCTTTAAAGATGACTGTGAAATAAAAATGGTATACTGAGCTGAGATCATTTAATTAAGTGTCTTTCAACAAATATGCAGGGGCCCTGAGTAGCCTAGTGAATCTAAAATGCTCACTGTTACGGATCACTGCCATCTCACCTCTGCCTGCATGGGTTCGAGTCTCTGGTTCGGCCAATGTGGGTACGTGAAAAAGCTTGCCAGCAGCTTCTCATGTGTCAGTGGTTCTTTCCGGAGTTTTCCCGGGTTCTTCCTCAATCATTTATACTGGCTGCCATGTATAGCCTATGTTGTGCTGAAAAATGTCGTTAAACCCTATAACAACAACAACAAATATGCATAAGTTCTCACATATCACTGCTCTCCAAGTATGTAAATTTTTATGAAGTTTGCACAATTCAATCAGTCACGCACCCTATCAGCATCTCTGTTTAAGTATTTTACTGATTAACTGTTAACCACTTTTACATGAAGTTTCTTTGTTGCTTTGTCAATGCTTCTTCCTTATCACACAGTGAAGAAGCTGCATTTGTTTCTGAATGGTGGTTATTGTTTGTTCAGGTACAGGTAAACAAAAATGCCCTCTAAATCAAAACTTAATCAAGTTTTTACACTGCATGAATATCTGCTTTAAGATTTTCACTACATCACTAAGCGTAGCTTTCAAAATTCAAACAAGTACACAAGATACAACTCAACAAAGAAACTTCACTTTCAAGTGGTTATTAAATTAGAAGTAAAGGACTTTAGTATACATGAGGAACACATTTGGAATGTCTCCTTGATGCTGGATATGCTGTTGAGAAAAGATAATTAGCATAGAGGAGGACAGAGGACAAATGAAGTCACTTGGTGTTAATTTGTAGAAGGCAAGTTAAAGCTCTCAATAGTCTTTTTCATTTTATTAATGCAAATAAGTACTTGTACCTGCAATAACTGTCTTGGTTCAACAAACAAAGCAAACAGCTAATAATTATTCATGCCAGCTGAGGATTAAAATAACACACATAATGTAAGTATTGTTTTATATCAATTTTCCACCTCTTGTATCAATACAAATATCAAAATTACAGCAAAATTAATGAGTCATTGATAACTCATTTCACCCCTACTTTCATGGCACACTTTACACTTAAATGGTTTTTCTCCAAATGTTTCCTCATGTGCATCGTTATATCTCCTCCGGACTATATATTAGTCATTTCACACTTAAATGTTTTCCCCCAGTATGTATCCTCATGTGCATCATCAGATGATCTCTCCTGAAGATGTATTACAGTACTAAATTACACATCTGACACTGTTTCCATCCAGCACTTTCCTCCCAAATAGGTGTCCTCATGTGGTCATTCAAATTCCAACTGACGATAAAATCTTGACTCACACACTTCACACTGAGAGGGTTTTCTGCAGTGTGTCCTCATGTGTATCATTAGATGTCCACTGAGACAAAACATTTTATTACAAACTAAACATGTAAATAGTTTCTCTTCTGCATGTATTCTCATGTGCAACTGTTACAGCACTTGCCTTCTACTCCCAGAATAGAAACTACAAGCCCAGTATTTGTTGTAAGAAATTGGGTTTAATGTGCATGAGGTTGGTGAATAAAGATAAATGCATTTCTCTTGCTTTCTTATACCATTGACATACGGGGCAAAGGTCAAGTCACATTTTTCCATGAAGCAAAAGAATCATCAGGTACTTTCATTAAGCACTTTTCTTACTGCAATCCCATGACCAGCACACTTCAGAAGTTCTAATGGAATGACTACCACTAATATGCTGTTCATGCTGTGTTGTTTATACAGACAAGTAGTAAACTATCCAATCAGATAGTTACCACTTGTCATATAACAGAACAACTCAGAATGAACAGCAATCATGGTTGCTTCATTGCTCAGAGTGAACAAAACAAGTAATCCTGGTTCAAGGTAGCCTAATTGGCTAAATATGTGTAAAATAATTGCAACTGATGACTTTATTTTACTCATTAATAAACATTAATTACATAAAATAATAAAATACCCACTTCTGTCTAATTAAAACATGAATATATAAAATTACAAAATATATGATCCTGCAACACAACATAAGTCTGAACTTGCGTTTTTCATTAGATGTATACCTAGATAAAACATTTTATTACATACTTTACATGTAAATAATTTCTCTCCACATGTATCCTCATGTGCAATGTAAGTTAAAAACTTTGAACAGTATATTACATACTTCACACTTTAATAGTTTTTATCAAGTATGTATCCTCATGTGTTTATTCCGATTTCCACTGCAACTAAACCTTTTATCACATACTTCACACTTAAATGGTTTTTCTCCAGTATGTACCTTCATATGATCGTACCGAGATGCACTTCGGCTAAAACTTTTATCACACACTGCACACTTATATGGCTTTTCTCCAGTATGTATCCTCATGTGCATACTCAGACTTGCACTGTGACGAAACATTTGAAGACATATTTCACACTTAAATAGTTTTTCTCCAGTATGTATTGTCATGTGCTCATTCAAAGATCCACTGCTACAAAGCCTTTTATTACATAATCCACACATAAATGGTTTTTCTCCAGTATGTATCCTCATGTGTCTATCCAGTTGTCCAATCGAACTAACCATTTGACAACATAAATCGCATTTAAATGGTTTTTCCCCAGTATGTGTCCTCATGTGCACATTTAGACTAAAATTCTGAATAAACTTTTTGTCACATACTTTACACTTAAATGGCCTTTCTCCAGTATGTGTCCTCATGTGCATATTCAGACTTCCATTGTGAATAAACCTTTTATCACATACTTCACACTTAAATATTTTTTCCTCTGTATGATTTTTCATGTGTAGATTCAGATGTCCATTTGACCAAAACATTTTATCACATACTTTACACTTAAATGATTTTTCTCCAGTATGTACCCTCATATGCCTATCCAGCTGTCCACTCAACCTAAACATCTGATTACACACTTCACACTTAAATGGTTTTTCTCCAGTGTGTGTCCTCATGTGAGCATTTAGACTTCCATTGAAAATAAACCTTTTATCACAAGCTTCACACTTAAATGGTCTTTTCAGACTTCCATTTTCTCCAGCATGTATTCTCATATGCTGACTCAGGCTTCGATTGTGAATAAACCTTTTATGACATACTTGACACTGAAATGGTTTTTCTCCTGTACGAGTATGCGTTGTCATGTGTACATTGAGATGTGCTTTCAACCTAAACGTTTTGTTGCATACTTCGCACTTAAATGGTTTTTCTCCACTATGTATACTTAGGTGTGTATTCAGATTTCCCCTGTGACAAAACCTTTTATCACATACTTCACACTTATATGGTTTTTCTCCACTATGTATTCTCACATGCACATTAAGATTTCCCCTGCTATAAAACCTTGCATCACATACTTCACACTTAAATGGTTTGTCTCCGGTATGTGTATTCATGTGCCCATTCAATGTTTCAATGAGACTAAACCTTGCATCACATACTTCACACTTAAATGGCTTTTCTCCAGCAAGTTCCATCATGTGATTATTCCAAAACCGTTCCCGTGGAAACAAATGATAACCAACTATTAAAAACTAAAAAAAAATAAATAAAAATACCCTCTTCAAACACTCTGTAACTCTTGCAGATCACAATCCCTGGATGACTCCGCTCTAATTTTTCAATAATATCTGCGCATTTAGTCACTCATAACATAAAGTACACATTCCACACCTTTCCTCCATGTACCATTAAGTAACTTACTGGTCTTGGATGGCCATTCTCGCTCGAAGTTTATTCCTTATTTGTGTCTATATTGAGCTTCAACTTGGAATAATGCAACAATTCGGAATTCCAAGTTGTTGCGCTCTTTCTCAAGAAATTGCGTGACTGTGTCAAGCGATATAAACAGACAGAGTGGCTGGTTTTTGTAATTCGACGTACATGGCCGTTTTGTCGCACACGTCGGAAATTGAAGATAAGTAAGTAAATAAGTAAGTGATTTTGTATCAATTCCATTTGTGCCTTTGTATAATGAAGGATGCTAATAGAGACATTTGTTAAATTCCTTTTGCGGAGAAAGTTACGTGCATAATAAGACAACAAATAAATTTGTGACAAGGGTTTTTGACAATAATGTATTTTATATATTAGATGGGAGACCTATAGATGTGTCAGGTTTCTGAAACTGCTTATTGGCAAAGTTAGCAAAATTAAAGACATGATAATTATGTTGTTTGGTTTTTTTTTTTTGTTTTTTGTTTTTTTTTTTTTTTTCTTCACTTTCATCACAGTTTCAAGTTAATTTTAAGATAGGTGGTGAAGTTAAATCTTACAAATATTTTCTAGGTACATGTAGTATATTGTACAAATTTTATTAATGACTGATAAAATAATTGTTCTATCTTTCCTAATTATTATAACAATGATTACAAACTTTTGAAACTTTTAGTATCAGCCTACCCATAGTGGAAAATTTGGAAATGGTTAAACTTTGGAAACAATTTTTTAAAATAAATTCTTTTTGATTTACACAGATAAATAATAAACTTGTTTATATACAACTCAGGAACTTATCTAATACTCTGTTGGACGTGAATATACCAAATAAATTATGCTGCTGTTTAAAGCATCGTTTGATGTGAATATACCAAATAAATTAGGCTGCTGTTTAAAGCATTGTTTGATGTGAATATACCAAATAAATTATGCTGCTGTGTAAAGCATAAGAAATCAAGTTTACAGGAATGTTAGGCAAGACCTATGTTTGTAATACAGTTGAAGAGAAGAAAATAGACTGAAAGAAAAATTACGTTAACAGCTGAATTTTAATATTGTACTGTACTGACTTCTGATGGTAGCTGTAGCAGCTGCGTAGTCCTGATGGTATTCCAAATCATTTTAATACCTTCACTAATATTCCATCTGCTCTCTTAGAGAAATTATAACAAACTTATAGCTCATTTACAACAGACTGAACCATTTCAAAGAATTTTACAGTGTACGAAATATTCAACAGATGACAACTTCAACCTATAAATGAAGATAGTGTACAACATTTACGACCAAATAACTCTTATAAAACTTGTTATGAGAAATATCCATCCTGCAAATCATATCAGCACTTTCAGCATTTTATAAACTAACATGTTTACAAACAAACTTTTTTAAACAAACCAAAAAATATTTGTTTAATAGAGACTCACTTTGGTCCTTGTTTGACATTCTTACCCATGTATTTCACATCTTGGATTGAAGTTTTGTTACAGCAATACAGAATATTCCGTGTTAACTAGACCAGATGTGCTATAAGATGATATAACATCCTAATGGGTGTGAATTGCAAGTAAATTATATATTCTTGTTATCTTTACCAGATGTAGTATATATAATGTACAGGAAACCAATAATAGATTCACAGTGTATGCTAAAACACAACACTCATAATAATATAACAATAAATAAATGAAACATTGATTTTATATATTCGATAACTAAACATGTAGTCTGGATTATGTTGTTACGAATATGTAATTTAATTGCTCGTGTGTAAATTTTAAATTCTTTTATTTTATTTTTGTTTTATTACATTTTATTGTAAGGATGATATTTTTACTGGATTTGACATTTTTCCCAAAAATTCAGTCTTCTGTTTTGACTTAATTAGAACGTTAAAGAGTCGCGTAAGCACTATTTTTAGTTCACTTTGGTTTATTTTTGTAATAGAGGAGAGAGAGAGAGAGAGAGAGAGAGAGAGAGAGAGAGAGAGAGAGAGATAAACAAATGCAGTTACAATTACAGTTGCAATTTGAGAAAGAGGAGAGAGAGAGAGAGAGAGAAAGATAAACAAATGCAATTACAAAGGGAGAAGGATAAAAAGGAATTTCAAATTAAAATGAAAGAAATTGAGCTGGCAAGTGAAAAGCAAGATCTCACTTTACATACAAATTCAAGCTTTGACATTACAAAAAATATTAGGCTAGTTCCCCCTTTTAGCGAAAAGGAAGTAGATAAATATTTTATTTATTTTGAAAAAGTTGCTGAAAATTTGAAATGGCGAAGGGAGTATTGGACTCAATTATTGCAATGTGTACTTTTTGGCAAGACCCGAAATATACATGCATCCCTGTCAGTACAGGAAAGTTCTGACTATGATTTGGTTAAGGAATGCATCTTAAAGGTTTACGCGTTAGTCCCTGAGGCTTATCGGCAAAAATTCAGGAATTATAGAAAAGAAGCTGGACAAACTTATGTCGAATTTGCAAGAGAAAAAGAGAAGTTATTTGAGAGATGGTGCTTAGCCAAGAAAGTTGAACATGATTATGAAAATATCAAACAAGTTGTGTTACTTGAAGAGTTCAAGAACTGTGTTCCTAATGACATTAAGACTCATCTTGATGAGCATAGGATCGAAACCTTGGAAAATGCTGCTCTTGCTGCTGATGAGTATACCTTAACTCATAAAGTCCCTGTTGTAGGCAAATCTTTCACTCAGCAGTCTGCTGGTAAAAGAGTATTTCAGCCTAATACGACTCCTTCTAAAACTCATTCTGACACAACTTTAGAACATTAAGCTTCTGATAAACTTGATTCAAAATCCTTGTCTATTCCTAAGTGTACCTATTGCAAGAAGAAAGGACACGTCATTTCTGATTGCTTCAAATTGAAATATAGGCATCAGAATCAAGATAGACCTATCCCAAATCCTCTCATTTCTAAGAGGTCAAGGTCACGGTCATATATTGAAAGCAATACATTTCTTGGGTCTAATAGACCCCAGTCTGATTTTATTATGGAGAATTATGAACCATTCATGTCGAAGGGTTCTAAATCACTCTTGGGTGATTTGGCCAATCCTATCCCTATTAAAATATTTAGGGATACAGGAGCTTCTCAGAGTCTTTTATTATCAGGTACTTTGGCTTTTTCTGAGAAGTCTTGTTCTAACGAGAGTGTTCTCATTCAGGGAGTAGAGTGCGGCTTTGTTAATGTTCCTCTCCATTCTGTTAATTTGTCATCAGACTTAGTTTCAGGACCTGTGACAGTCGGTATTGTGTATTCTGTACCCATTGAGAGCATTCATTTGTTACTAGGCAACGACCAGCTGGAGACAAGGTTGTGGTTAATCCACTTATAATTGACAAGCATTGTTTGGAACAGAAAGTTGATCCTACTGAAACAGAATACCCTGATTTATCCCCAGCTTGTGTAGTTACCAGAGCTATGGCAAAGAAAGCTCTTGAGAATGATTTTGATAAGGCAAATATTCCTTTAGCTGACACATGTATTGGTCAGACTTTTGATGAGGTCACTTTCACTCCTTGTTTGGATCAATCAAAAGGCATTGATCACAGTGATCCTCTTTTAACTACTCATTCTCTTTTATTTAATCACGGTGACAAACGAAAATCACTTGTCGTCGAACAGAAAAAAATCATGAGATCTCCTGTTTGTTTCAGGGGGCCATTAGTGAAATTGAAGCCACTGAAGTACTTGTCTGTTATTTCATTAAAAATGGAATTCGTATGAGAAAATGGAGACCTCCCGAGGTACCAGCTGGTGATGAATGGTCTGTGAACTATCAGATAGTAGTTCCAAAATCTTACAGACAGGAAATACTTAATCTGGCCCATGAAACTCCTCTGGCTGGTCATTTAGGGATTAATAAAACTTATCACAAGATCTTGACTCACTTCTATTGGCCTAAAATCAAGAGATGCTTGTAAGTACTGTAGATCTTGTCATATTTGTCAAATGGTAGGAAAACCGAATCAGAAGATACCTAAGGCTCATCTGCAACCTATTCCTGCATCTGACGAACCATTTAGTAAAATAATGGTAGATTGGGTTGGGCCCTTCCCTAAGGCCAAGTCAGGCAACCAATATTTGTTGACTTTATGTGTGCGTCAACAAGATTCCCTGAGGCAGTTCCATTGAGGAATATTAAAACAAAAACTATAGGAAAAGCGTTGATAATGTTTTTTTTTTACTCAGTTCGGCCTTCCAAAATATGTCCAGTCGGATCAAGGGTCAAATTTTATGTTTGGAAGTTTCCAGCAAATTATGCACGAATTATAGGCATTCAACAATTCAAATCTTCTGCCTATCACCCTGAGAGCCAAGAGGCCTTAGAAAGATTTCATCAGACTTTGAAAAATATGATTCGATCATATTGCTTCGATGCGGGTAAAGATTGGGATGAAGGCATTCATTTACTTTTGTTTGCTGTTAGGGAGTCCGTTCAAGAATCTTTAGGATTCAGTCCCTTTAAACTAGTTTTCGGACATACTTTGCGTGGACCATTGAAGTTGTTGAAAGAGAAACTTCTTTCTAATGAAGATACTGAACATAATCTTCTTGATTGTGTTTCTGAATTTAAGTATAAGTTGTAAAAGTCTTGTGAGGTCGCAAGAGCAAATCTGCACTCTGCTCAGTCAAAAAGGAAATCAAGATATGATACAAACTCAAAGGAAAGGAGTTTTCAGCCTGGTGATAAAGTTCTAGCTCTATTGCCCATTCCACAAAATCCCCTTCAGGCCAAGTATTCTCGTCCATACACGGTTGAAAAGAAAGTAAGTGATTTAAATTACACCATAAATACTCCTGGGAGGCGAAAACAAAAACAACTTTGCCACATTAACATGTTAAAGGAGTATATTGAAAGAGATAGCCAAGGAAATCATGCAATTAATTCAGTTGTACCTGTCCCACAAACTGACGATTTAAGTGAAGAAATTCAATTGGATTCTACTGATCTTGGAGCAACAAATCTTCGGAATTCGGAAATTATGGAAAATCTGGACCAGAAACTTTTACATTTGCAACAACAAGAAAAGAATGAACTTAAAAAGTTATTATTTGAATATAAGCACTTGTTTCCAGATGTTCCTACGGGACAAACAAAATTTTTCATGACGTTGAAATTGTAGATTCAAAACCTATGAAACAACACCCATACAGAATGAACCCTCTCAAACAGGAATACTTGAAAAAGGAAATTCAGTATTTGCTGCAGAATGATTTTATAGAGTCCAGTAAGAGTGACTGGAGTTCACCATGTATACTTGTTCCGACACCAGATAAAACTTTCCATATGTGCACTGATTATAGGAAGGGAACAGTGTGACAAAAACAGATTCATTTCCATTACCAAAAATCGATGACTGTATTGATAAAATTGGAAATGCCAAATACGTCACAAAATTTGACCTTATGAAAGGATTTTGGCAAATTCCACTAACGGAAAGTGCAAAGGAAATTTCTGCATTCGTGACTCCAGATTGACTCTATCAATATAAAGTAATGCCGTTCGGGATGAAGGGTTCTCCAAGTACTTTTGAACGCTTGATGAATACGATTACCTCTGGTCTAGATAATTGTGATGCTTACATCGATGATGTCATCATCTACAACGACACCTGGAAAGAACATCTAGCCACGATTCGGAAATTCTTTGACAGACTCAGTGATGCAAATTTAACAATCAACTTATCTAAAAGTGAGTTTTGCTGTGCTTGTGTAACTTTTCTAGGACATATTGTAGGAGATGGTCAAGTTAAGCCTATAGATGCTAAGGTCAAGGCTATCTCTGATGTCCCTCTGCCTGTCAGTAAGATACAGCTGATGCGATTTTTAGGTATGGCTGGATACTATCGAAAATTTTGTTACAATTTTTATAATATTGCTGAACCGCTGACAAACTTGTTGAGCAAGAAAAGCAAGTTTCTTTGGACTGAAAAATGTCAGGAGGCTTCTGATAGGTTAAAGACCATACTTAAGGGTGCACCAGTTCTTACAGCTCCAGATTTCAGTCAACCATTTAAACTATCTGTGGATGCAAGTGATGTTGGGGTTGGAGCAGTATTGATTCAAGGTGATCGAAATGGTGTTGAACATCCAGTGTGCTATTTCTCTAAGAAATTAAATAAGCACCAAGGAAATTACTCAACAATCGAGAAGGAATGTTTGGCTTTAATATTAGCATTACAGCATTTTGAAGTTTACATTATCTGAGCTCCTTCTCAGATTTTTGTGTTTAGTGATCACAACCCCATTACTTTCATCAACAAGATGAAAAATAAAAATCAAAGATTATTAAGGTGGTGTTTGTTTTTACAAAAATATAATCTTGACATCAGGCACATCAAAGGAAAAGACAATTTAATTGCAGATGCACTTTCCCGTGTATAGAAATATTATTTCATGTACACTTTGTATTATTCATAAGAGTTTTCTTATATAATTTTATTTTACCTCATGTGTAATTTACATATGCTACAAAGAAAGCTTTATTACATAAATCTTTCTTTTTTCTTTATGGGGGGAAGTGTTACGAAGATGGAATTTAATTGTTTGTGTTAATTTTAAATTCTTTTATTATATTTTTGTTTCATTACATTTTATTGTAAGGATGATATTTTTACTGGATTTGACATTTTTCCCAGTAAATTCAGTCTTCTGTTTTGACTTAATTAGAACGTAAAAGAGTCGCGTAAGCACTATTTTTAGTTCACTTTGGTTCATAATTTTTGTAAACATTGAATGAAAATGATTGGTCATTATCAAGGTCATGTTCGGCCCACGTGTTAGCTATGTGTAACAGCCTTTTTATTATTCATTTCCAGCGTGAGAATCTGATTTTTTTGATAGGGATATTCTGGCCTACGTGTAAAATAGCAAATATTTTACTGCGCTGTTCGATGATGAACACGTCATCCATCACGCTGGTCTGAAATGACGTTTTAGTTGGGTTTAGATACTTATATCTCCGTGAAATAGGAAGTCGTGAAAAATACCTTTGGGGAACAGAGGTATTCTGTGGTGTTGCCGTTTGAGTTGATTTGTTTTATTTAAAATAATTTATTCACTCTAGAAAACCTACAAGTGCTTTTCTTCATCAAAATTCTTGGACAAAGACATTTATTGGAAATTTATTCTGGATTTCTAAATTGGAACATTATAAATTATGATTCAACGAGGAACTGTTGACTTTCGTACAATTACTTCATCTGACGTCATCGTCCTCCATCTTGGAACGTCGTCGTGATTCTAACTTGGATTCAATTAGAACTTTTTAGTGATAGGACTTATATTTTTAAATTCCAGGATTAATTTTTGGATTATATTCACAAACTGTAAGTCCTTTTTAAAAATTTTACCGTGTTTTCTAGGGAAATAAATTATTCTGTTTAAATATACAAAGGTTGTTGGCTTCACTCTTTTCTTTATTGCTTTCTACGAGCCTTATTACGCAACAATGTCTAAAACTGAAACCAGATTTACATTATAATAATTCATAATTAAATGCAGTAGAAATAGCCAAATGATAAAAGATGCATAAAGAAGTGTATCATAATTCTGAAACAAGGAGGGAAAATATTAAACTAAAAATCATCAAGGAATGCATACAATATTTATTAATGTAAATACACAAACGAATTTAAAACCGCCATTTTGGATTACGTCATTGTGATTCATCAAGATGTTATTACATCAACACTATTCTAGGCAGTTCCAGGTTGTTGGAAGCACTTTCAAGATTGGAATTCATTCAGAACACCAATGGAATTCATTTGGAATACTCTGTACTTTTGTACTTGTGATATAACTGCTAGGACCATTTGCAATTTAATTCGCAATACTGTAAGTCCTTTCTAAATTTTCACTTTGACCACTCTTGCATGCAAGATGTCGCGGGTTTGAACCCCGGCTGAGTCATACCATAAATTTATAAGAATGGTACTGACAGCTGCCTTGCTTGGTGCTCAGCATTAAGGTTAGTGTTAGGACTGGTTGGCCTGGTGTCAGGATAATGTGACTGGGTGGGACATCATGCCACATGTTTGCGGCATGATGCCCCAGTGTTATACATCACTATAAACTGCCACACTGCAAGCATTGTAGCGATATGGCTGAAAAATTGTTTAAGCTATGTTAAAAATCCAAATTACACACACACACACACACACACACACACACACACACACACACATATACACACACTTTTCACTTTTGTATTCTAAGGAAATAATTTTTTGATTTATTTTACAAAACCATTGGTTTTCATTCTTTTCTCTTACTGACTTTCAGGTCAAAGAGTCCTAACAGTACATCTTGGCATGAATATGGACATATATTGAATACAGTACTTGGACAACTTAGTTCACCTTCTCAAGTTTGATAAAATATTTTAAAGCAGCTTGTATTTCTTCATCATCTTCAAGGTACTGATACACATGATAGCAGTTGTTGAAGGCATCTCCCATTTTGAGGCTGAGGTCATCATCCAGGACAGTTGTCAGCACAGAATTAATTCTTAATATGTGTATTTGTTGTCTGTTTGATATGTATAAAACTGTAAATATGAACACAAATAAAATTCTTACAATCATCACATAGTTGTTGTTGTACCATTTGTACCACATATTAAATGACAATACTTTTAATCCAGCACAAGATTTCTTTTAAACATTTCTCAGCTGTAACCCTTTGTAACAAAAGGTTCCATACCTTTTTCTACTCATTTGTTGTAAAATCCTGCAAGGAAGATATCCAAAAAAACCCACAGATTTCTTTTTCAATCTCTTTGTATGTCTACATGCATACTTTATGCTGATCCAAGGCTCTCTTCAAGACATTTCCTAAATTTAAATCAGTCTTTCTAAGACTAGATTCCCAAACATGGCATACAAGCATCATGCAACAATTTGGAATAACCCCCATAGCAGTGAAATATGGAAAGATTGCCAGTAGTTCCAAGTGTGTCTGTGGTTTTTCTCTGGATTTTCCCAGATTCTTCTTGTATGATGTACCAATTGAAGTCCAGTGGTGTTCAAAATAAATTCCAATACTGGATGTATATTCTCTGTAGTTTCAAATGTTCCAATGTCCTGGAATGTGGCAATGCATTAAGATTCTTTTGATGTATCACGATAATATATTCAAAAATGTCTTTGACTGAATTCATTATAATTCTAAATTAATGATTTAGCCCAAGAAGCATTAATGAACACATTGTAGTTCTAGTGAATAATAATTTGAATAAATAATTTCAACCAGAGTTGAATCTAAACACAAGAATAAGACTGATTCTGCTTCAGATGTAAAAGCAAGAATGAATATTTTTTTTTAGTAAGCAACACTGACATAATAGCTATGAAAAAATAACAGAACTAGGATGTAGGTCAATCTCCTCTATAAAACATTCAAAGCTGCCAACAAGTTTTCGAGTTTCCAAGTGAAAAACTTAATGTCCTAGGCTCAGATTCAAGTAAATATGTTTACCTTCATTAATAATGATTTGAATATTTAGTTTAGAATCAAAGAAAGAAATATTAGCTATGCATTATGTTCTTTACAAATAAAGGTCGCTATTCAGGTACACCATTAACCTGAATGTGGACAAAGGTCAGTTACAAAATAAAGATATACATAATGCGTAATTATTGAATAAAGCCAACAAATAATATAAACTAAATATGCACAACAACAGGCTATAATTTACATTGATGGAAATTGGTTTTTATGGCATACCCCAACATCCATAAACATACCCCAACATTCATGAACGTCATGTCTATATCATGCCTGATGGTTCTGAACAGTTTGGTTCTGCATCTTATTTACATTAGAGTTTAGAATATCATACATGGAACAAAAGCCTTCATACCTAATGGAATCACCAAGTTGTGGTAGTTCTCCAAAGCCTTTGTATCTACTGGAATCACCGAGTTTTAGTATTTCACCAAGGCCTTCGTAGCTACTGGAACCACACAGTTGCAGTAATTCCAACTGTAAAGACTTCATTAGTAGCATTAATCAATCATGTAGGAGTGAAGATTGTGGTTGCTCTTTCAACCAATGAATCCTGCAACCACTCAAGGGGTGGGGATGTAACTTTGACTGAATTAAAACATAACAGTAAACAATAAAATAACATGAAATACATCTTCTCAAAGATCAATAAATGTAACAACTATTTTTTATAAAAGAAAAACACGAAAAGGATCTCATACAATAACACAAGGCACATCAAGCTCACCTAGTCAAACCAAACATCTCATTGTGTCATTAATAAATTCAGTAAACATCCCACAATGTCATTAATATACTCAGTAAACATCCCACAATGTCATTAATATACTCAGTAAACATCCCACAATGTCATTAATATACTCAGTAAACATCTCACAATGTCATTAAAATACTCAATAAACATCCCACAATGTCATTAATATACTCAGTAAACATCCCACAATGTCATTAATATACTCAGTAAACATCCCACAATGTCGTTAATATACTCAGTAACATCCCACAATGTCATCAATATACTCAGTAAACATCCCACAATGTTATTAATATACTCAGTAAACATCCCACAATGCCATTAATATACTCAGTAAACATCCCACAATGTCATTAATATACTCATTACTTAGTCTATTAAACATATCATTTAAAATTTAGTCTAATAAAGAATTTTTAAAATTAGTCTAACATACAAGTTTTAATTTTAATCTAATATAACATTTGTAATAATAATCTAATATCAAATTTCAACTTTAGTGTAATAGAGACTTTTTAATTTATTCTAATATGGAATTTTTAAGTTAGTCTATTAAAGAATTTTTAATTTTAGTCTAACATAGATTTATAATTTTAGTCTAATATATAATTTTTAATTTAGTCTAACAGAGAATTTTTAATATTGGTCTAATATAGAATTTTTAATATTAGTCTAATATAGAATTTATAATTTAGTCTAATAGAAATGATTCATTTTTGTCTAATACAGAATTTTTAATATTATTCTAAAAAGAATTTATAATTTATTCTAATATAGAGTGTGTAATTGAGTCTAATATGGAATTTTTAAGTTAGTCTAATATAGAATTTTTAAAATTAGTCTAATATACAGTTTTCATTTTCAATGATTTAAGATTATTTTTTATGTCTTAGTTAAATATTGGATGCTTAATTTTAGTCTAATTTAGGGTTTTTAATTTTAGTCTAATATATAAATTTTCATTTAGTCTAATACAGCCCTTTTTATTTAGCCTGATAAAGAATTTGCATTTTAGTATAATGAAGAATTCTTAAACATAGTCTAATGTACATTTTATATTTTATTCTAATAACATCTATAAATTTAGTCTAATAAAGAATTTTTTTTTTGGCATAATATAAAATTGTTAATAGTAGTCTAATATAGAATTTATAATTTAGTCTAATATAGATATTTTAATATTAGTCTCATACAGAATTCCTAATTTTATTCTAATATAAAGTTTTTAATATTAATCTAACAACATTTTGAGTTTTAGTCTAATTTAGAATCTGTAAGTTTAGTCTTATGTAGCAGTTTTACTTTTAGTCTAATATAGAATTTGTATTTTTAGGCAAATCTAAAAAAAAAAATTGTTTAAGTTAGAATTTTTAATTTAGTCTAACATATAATTTGTAATTTAAGTTTATTTATATAATTTTTTTTTTAAATTTTAGTCTAATATAGAATTTTTACTTGTAGTCTAATAAAGAGTGTTTAATTAGAAAGTAGCTGTTGAAGGATAAATGGATTCAAAGGACTACCTAGGGGATTTCTGAATGGTTTCTCCAGATTGACCTAACACAGAACCACTAACTTTTACATAACTTAATTCCCAATGGGGGAGAAATCATATAAGGAAGATATCTAAAAATACTAATCTCTATTTCAATTTCTTGGTATGTATACATGAATTCTTATTAGCGCTACTGATCCTAGATTCCATTCAAGACCTTTCTCCATTTAAATCAGTCTTTCTAAGGCTAAATTCCCCAAAATGGCATGCAAGCATCATGCAACAATTTGGAATAACCCCCATGACTGTGAAATATAATCCTACTGGGTGATAGTAACAGTCTCTTGAGATGTTTGATATCTTCCAAATATTCATTTTATACAAAAACGTCCTTCAGGACCTTTCATACCTTTAAGTCAGTCTTTCAAGGACTAAATTCCAAAATATGGCATGCAGCAACTTGGAATAATCTCCATAGAGAAATATAACTGAATAGAGTAATAGCAACAACATCTACAGACCTTTAATATCTTAAAGATATTCTTTTTCTGCAACAACTATCTTAAAGACATTTCCTAGTTTACAGTAGTATTTAAAATGATTAATTTTTTTTAAAAATAAAAATGGCATGTATACATCATACAACATTCACTGGAATAACCCACATAAGTGTGAAATACAAGTCTATGGGGCAATAGTAAAATTCACTTTAGACATTTAATATCATCCTACTATTCATGTTACACAACATCTCCCATGTAGATCTTGCCTACTTTGAAATTTTAGAACTAAATTTTTTAAAACGTTATGCCAGCATAATGCAGTAACTTGGAATAAACACCCTAGGCTGTGAAATATAACCCTGTGGGGCAAAGGTAGTAGTCCCTTGAGAGTTTTAATGTGTTCCAAACATTAATTTTATCTTAAATCTCCCCTCAAGACCTTTCCTATCTTTAAATCAATCTTTCCAGGACTAAATTCCAAAATGTTGCATGCAAGTATCATACAACAACTTGGAATAACCCCAATAAGTTCTGTGGGACAATAGTAACAAGATCCTTAAACCTTTAATATCTTCCAAATATTCTTTTTCTGCAACAACTCCATTGAGACATTTCCTATCTTTACAATGGTTTTAACGTTATAAAATTTCCCAACATGGTGTGAATGCATTGTGCAGCAACTTAGAATAACCCTCATAACTGTGGGTTAATAGTACATATACCTTTACAAGTTTAATATCTTCCAAATATTCATTCATGTAAGAACCTCTCTTACCTTTAAACTGGTCTTTTTGGGGACTTAATTCCATTACGGCACAAAAGCTTAATGCAACAACTTGGCATAAATATAACACTATAGGGCAATTTTGAAAATCCCTTTAGACCTTTTGATATCTTCCATATATACTTTCTCTGCATCAAATCCCTTGAATACCTTTCTTACGTTTATAAAGGTCTTTAAATGATTAAATTGCCAAAAATGGCATTTAGGCATCATGCAACAACTTGGAAGAAATCTTCATGACTGTGAAATATAACTCTTTGGGGATAGTAACAATCCCTTTAGATCTTTAATACATTTCAGATATATGTTTCATGAAATGACTCTCTTTAGGACATCAGGCAACAATTTTCTAGTAAGTTTCATACTGTTGAAACTTTGCACTGGTCCAATTAGATCTTTTTTACATTCAAGCAATTCTTCTAGGGCTAAAGTCTGAAAATTTCCTGAAGACATCATTGAACAGATAGGTGTAACCTTCAGTACTGTGAAATATTTCTCTACCATTAAGACATCATTGAACAGATAGGTGTAACCTTCAGTATTGTGAAATATTTCCCTACCATTAAGACATTATGAACAGATAGGTGCAACCTTCATTACTGTGAAATATTTCCCTACCATTAGGACATTATGAACAGATAGGTGTAACCTTCATTACTGTGAAATATTTCCCTACCATTAGGACATTATGAACAGATAGGTGTAACCATCATTACTGTGAAATATTTCCCTACCATTAGGACATTATGAACAGATAGGTGTAATCTTCATTACTGTGAAATATTTCCCTACCATTAGGACATCATGAATAGATAGGTGTAACCTTCATTACTGTGAAATATTTCCCTACCATAAGATAAAAAGTTTCCTCATTGACTATCTAGTTTGCAAATAGTTCTGTACAACATTCTTAGACAAAATATTTTGATTCAGTCTTATCCAGCAACACAAAATCAAACTTAATACAAATATAATGCAAAGAAATAATATTAGTGGTTAAATCAATCAATCAATCAATCAATCAATCAATCAACCAATCAAAATTTAAATATATTATTTTATTAAATATTTTTATAAACATATTTCAAATACAAATATTTTTTCAAACATATACTTCAAATACAAATATTTTTTAAAACTTATTTCAAGAACAATTATTTAAAATATGCCATCAAAAAAATAAGATTAAATAAATAGAAAGATTTTAAATAAATTTATAAAACCTAGCTATTAATTTCGAATTCCAGGTTGTTGCGCGCAATTTCTCGAGAAATGGCTATGCCAAATTGGAGCCAAAGACCATGCAATTTCTCGAGAAAGAGCTCAACAATTTGGAATTCCAAGTTGTTGCGTGCAATTTCTCGAGACAGTACATGGACATACAACACAATTAATTTTACTATATATTCTTTACATTTGTTTCTCAGTAATGAACATTCCACTGTGTGACAATCAGTACAAATCGTATGTTAATCTAAAATACCTTCAAAGATGACTTTACTGTGAAGTTCTTGTCAAAGGTTCACCAGCATTTTTTTTTTTTTTTTTGAGAGGCTGGACTGTAAACAAAGCAACATGCAATGGAACACAGATTTCACTTCCGGATCATCACCAAGGCCTTATTACGCACTGTGCACTGTCGCCGAAATACACACAGACAACCATACCATAAGTTCATATTCTCAAGAATAAACAATTACCTTTAAATCCCTACCAAAAATGCATAAATATAACTCTTATACCACCACCAAAATGAAAGAGGAAAAAGGTTCTAAAAATAGACTAGAACTAAATTCGTGGGTGCTGAACTAGAAGTACTAATTGTGACCCAATTCCACATGGAAACAAAAATTTCCACAACGGGTAGGCAAATACTAAAGTACGCACAGAACATCTTTTCACGAAAAGAAGAAACGATTCACAGCAATCACGGCTAGAATCGCTAGCCATCCGACATTATCTGGGACAGACCCACATTTAATTCCTAAATAATGCAGGCTAGAATTGCTTTCAGTGGCATCACTAGGGTTGGTGTCACCCAGTACGGTAACTCATGGTTTCACCCCATGGACCCCCTTCCTGCACAAAAATTGAAAAATTGTATAGACAGTCATGTGCGGTAATTTTTGGTGTCACCTCCATGGACCTCCTTCCTGCACAAAAATTCAAAAGTTTTATAGACAGTCATTTTGGTGCCCCATGGTGTCACTCGGTGCGGTCCGCCCCTCCCCCCCCCACAGGACGCGATTGATTGCTTTAACCTGAATTAAAGAAACAGACACTAAGCTGTACTAAACATACCAGGAAATATGTCTTCTGTATAGAGGATCATTGCTCTTTCAAGCGTATTGAATATACAGATTGTTACAGTGTAGCGAAGTGCAAAAGGGACCAAACATTATGTATTTAAGTTCATGAACATGACATTGCAACTTCCCTGTCCCGACCCTGATGAACGATAAATAGCAATAATGTGGACAAACACAATAGAACCCGATCACGATAATTTTAATTCACGTGCCCTTGGTTGCCTTGCCAAGGCAAAGTGTTGCTGATGCAAACTACAGGAACACGGACAAGAAAACAAATATGAAATTTGTCATATCGGTGTAACTTGAACTACTTAATGCATTTGTATAACCTTTAGTGATTATTTTCTAAGAGAAGCGTATCCTTCAAGTGTCATTTACAAGTGTTAGGGATTTAGGACAATAATTTCGAGTGGAAACTTCAGAGCAAAAATAGAATTGGACGTAAATTATCCAAACATTGCTAATTTTTATTGTGCTGGTTAGGTAATATCGATTAGAGAGCGTCGAACTGTTGTCTGTGCATTTTATATATTAATCGCATGCAACTGTCTTGCCTTTTTCTTTTAATTTTGTGATAATTACATTGTAAAAGATTATAGAACCTACCCGTGCAATTACTCACACGTATGGGGAAAAAGGGGTTGTATTATGAATTTGGAAAATTAAGAGGGGAAATTACCTTTGTATTCTTTTGAGAGACAAGATAGTTATTCAATTTCCTCGATAATATTTGCTTATTGTTGTGTGTAAGTGTTACGCTGGATTTCGGAAAGATATTCGTGTTATATACTGCCCGTGTATTGATTGTTTGTGTACTGTGATAGTCTAGTTTAAGTGAGTCCATAGGCTGGGCCATACCACAATAACGTAATTACGTGTGAAGCTATTTTCGATATGACAGTAAGACTGGAGTCGAGGTAGAGAACTTAAGTTGAGAGAGCTTAGTTGTAGATGACACCGTACAAGTATACCAAGACCGCCACATACAGATATTTAGGGAATGTAAGTCGATTGTGAAGGTTGAGTTAGGTTACGAGGTGGCCCATTTGGCCGATATCGTGGAACGAAGTGCTAGAGAACAGAAGGAATAACAAGCGGCAGAACGAGGGAGAGAAAGAAAGAGGGGAATAAAAAGCAGATGAGAGAGAGAAGGAGAAACAGATCGAGTTAGGCAGATTTAGTGTCGAAGAAAGAGCTTAAGGGCATCAGTGGGATTTTTGCGGATCTAAGCCGAGTCCAGGAGGAGTGAAAATCTGAACCAGCTTTCAGGACCCTCAAGTAGTCTGTAGATTTAACGATACCTTCTTTACGAAAGATATCCGTGATGATAATTTTGTCTGTGTTTTAAGGTATATCCAGTATTGTCCTCCATGTGCTTGATAACATTGTTTTTTTTTTAAATACCTTTTACATAACACCTGTCTATTTCCAGGATTTCCCATGAATTGAAATTATCATGGTCGGGTTCCATTGTTTTGGCCCAGATTATTATTGTTGATTCTTTTTCATAGTAGGGACAGGGAGGTTGCAGTGTCGGTTTCATACACTTAAATACATGTTTGGTCCCGGTTACACATGGATACACTGTATCAATTTGAACGTTCAATTAGTTGGAAAGAGCAATGATCATTCATACAGAGGACCAATTTCCGCCAATTTCCTACTTGAGAACATACTATGGTGTCTTTATGTTTTTAATTCAGGTGAAAGTAACTCTTGCCTGCTGTACCGTATGTTCCTTAAATCTGCGCTCCAGTTAATGCCATTTCAATGCGATAACGTTATCGTAAATCTCTACTCATTGACTCACCTCCGTTTAGGTAAGTTGAGACAGCACAGAAGAGGCAGTCTCCATCACCTGTATTTTTAAATACATGTCACTTGCATGAAAGTGTGTTGGTATATTGTTGAAAGTTTCATCTTGTTTCAGACGGCCATAATTAGAGTTGCCAGACTTTTTAAATGCCCGTTTGGAACAAATTTGGTTCTGAGGTTTTTCATACTTTTCAATAAGGCTGTTGAAGAAAATTTGGAGGCTAAATGTGGGACTGTCCCAGATAATGGTTTTCGGGTTTTTCATGCTTTAAAATAAGACTGTTGAGGCCGATTTTGGGGCAAAACGCAGGGCTGACCCACATAATGCTGAACGTCTAGCAATCCTTGCCGTAATTTCCGTGCAACGTATTCTCAATCGGTACAATTTTCATGAAAATACTCACCTTTTCAGCTCCTGCTTCAGTTTCTTTAAGGCTTGGCTTACGTCCTACAAAATAAATTTTAAATGTTTGCAACTCAAAGAATGAAGCATATTCCTAAATGACTTCAAATATTTACCGTTAATGGCATCATATCATTGATAAAGAAAACAAAATATATTAGGCTGACTTAAATATTTTTGATTTCATGAGTTACAAAACAAGCAATTGCTATAAAAATGCCATTAGAACTACAAAATGGAAAATAATACAGCTAACAATTGTAACTTTAACAAAACCGACGAAATTTACGGCCCTAACTTTACAACTTTTAACACAACCCTTTTAAGTATTCAGGTCAATTCTTGTCAAACCTTCTTTCTCTATGCACATCTAATAGTCAAATGATCCCTCTTCGTTACTGAGGAAACGCAGACAATGGTCTTCTGATGGAGTCGTTATCAACTTCGTCACATCTGTAGTGTATCAAAGACCTACACTACGTTCCTGGCCGAGAAAGAAAGGACCGCTTATCCGTTGGGCTCCTGCAATAAATAGATACATCATAATAACTAACGTTAATTCTGTGAAATTTCTTACAAAGTTAGTTTTTGAAATTAATATTTGCAAAAGAAATGAAATAATATAATAGTTGCGTAAAAAATTTCGAATATGGGCATTTGTTTTTAACGCTCCGTTTTAAGTAATTCTTAGAATTTTGTGATTACTTGTTTGATTATGGGAACTCGGTCCTGGGGAGATATTCCTCAGCCCGAAATAATTAGCAAATTACTAGGAGCTAACGTCACGGAGTGAAGTGTTAGTGATTTCCATGATGCCATGGTTTACCTTTGGTGAATTCAGATCAGAGCCGCATAAGTGTCCCTGTCGTTCAATAGTCCCTATTAACATCTAGTGATGCACATTGGTTGTGTGACTCCAGGTGCAGTATTTATGACTGGAAACTGGTAGATTGCACAATGGAATAAACAAAAAGGGACTGTTCTGTCGTTGGCAGGCGCAGTTTATTGTTGCCATGGTGGTGAATGTGATGCAATTTTACGGGCGAAATGTGGCTTAAAACCACGATTTGACTTGCCTAAGGTGGCGTAGCAAAAATAGTTCCCTGTATCAGTTGGTTGAGTAGTATAGTTTTACAGTACGGAAAGTTAATGAAGAGAAACCATGCCGATGTGCGGTTGATAGACAATCGGGAAGTTGTGAAATATATGGTCTTGTATTAATTAGAGTAAAATTATTATAGAATGGACACATTGCACTTTCCAATTTAGAACAGAAGTTGTATACAGGTCTTTAAAATTAAGAGAAACTTATGACTTCTAGCAGAATCGCTCCAGGGTTTGACATCGCTCGATCAAGTAAAACCGATTGGATTGTTACAGTTACTAGGAATATTTTCATAAACACAAACACAGAATTTACAGTTTTTGCCAAAGGGGAACGGTAAAATCCAGAGATACTTAATTAGAGGCTTTTAAGAAAAATATATTATCTCCGAAATTTCCTACTAATGTAGTGCGTTAAAGAGGCATCTGACTATTAATGGAGAGAATAGTCGTGATTACCTTTCATGTTTTCAACATATTTTGATACAAAAGCGGAATAAAAAATTTATATTGAAACGAGAAACAAATGCATCGCAATTTATGGAATTTACAATTTACAAATTATATTTACAGAACGTACGATCCGTTCTACAATTTTCCAAACAAACAACAGATGCGTACTTCTTTCCATTTTTATATCGAAATGATATTGTTATTTAGTTGTTCAACATTAGCCTAACCCTATCAAAAGGCAAAATTTGAAATGAACGCATCTGCGGGATCCTTTAAACAAGCAAATCTATAGCAGTAACAACGTTTCATTTTCTCTCAGCCCATCAAAAAAAGCTGACTTTAATAAAAGTAACATTATAGCTGTAATGAGTTTTTAAAAAAACATTTTGGTTTAAAGTCACTAAAGAACAAAGCCCAGTAAACACTGCAATTTTTGTTGAAATAAAATATTGCAAACTAAATAATTGTTCAATTTGAGAACTTGATCAATTTCTTGTTTAAAAATGAAGTAGTACATTTATTATTATTATTATTATTATTATTATTATTATTACCCATCTTTAATGGCTTTCAAATAAATTAACATGATACATTATCCTGTTATAAAAATTATATTGTATGTGCATTTGTCTGTGTATTTTGTCTTTCTTTTATTTAGAAAAGAATGATTAAATATGATAAATAAGTAAAGAAAAATACGAGTCCTTTTCGCACTTATTTCTTCTTTTCGAAAGCCAGTAATACCATTTTTTTTACTGACTGGCCGTATGACCAAAATATTATGAAAATAGATGCTGTAAATGCATTAGTAAAATTTTGTCAATATCTTTCATTTAAAAGCGAATTATTGAATTTGACAAGTAAATACTTTTTTTTAGCATTTATTTCTTCTTTTCACCAAAATATTATCATGCACTTTAGTATTAACCGTGGACGACAGTCGGTTACCGTATCATAGTAAACAGGAAGTAAGTGATAAACTTTGCGTAAAGGTGCCTATTCAAAATATGTAAGCAACTTAGTTCTATATGGTGGAAAAGGTGTGTAAGATCTGAGTAACTAAATACGCAGATACTATCGAAAACTCAGAGCAGAGTCATCCAGGGCTCAGATTGTGACCTGCAAGAGTTATTTACCTTGAGTTAAGTCGGGAGGGTGTTATCTTTAGTTTCCCATTGAATGCTTTTGGAATAATCATATGATGGAACTTAAAGCAGAAAAACCATTTAAGTGTGAAGTGTGTGATGCAAGGTTTTATAGCAGGGGAAATCTGAATATGCACATGAGAATACATAGTGGAGTAAAACCATATAAGTGTGAAGTATGTGACAAAAGGTTTAGTCACAGGGGAAATCTGAATACGCATATAAAGATACATATTGGAGAAAAACCATTTAAATGTCAATTATGTGATAAAACGTTTAGGTTGAATGCACATCTGAATGTACACATGATGACTCATAGAGGAGAAAAAACATTTAATTCAGGAGGAAAACCATTTCAGTGTGAAGTATGTCATAAAAGGTTTATTCACAGTGGAAGTCTGAATCAGCACATGAGGATGCATACTGGAGATAAACCATTTAAGTGCGAAGTATGTGATAAAAGATTTATTTGCAATGGAAGTCTGAATATGCACATGAGGACACATAGCGGAGAAAAACCATATAAGTGTGAATTATGTGATAAAAGGTTTATTCACAATGGAAGTCTAAATGCACACATGAGGACACATACTGGAGAAAAACCATTTAAGTGTGATATGTGTGATCAAATGTTTAAGTTGAGTGGACAGCTGGATAAGCACATGAAGGTACATACTGGAGAAAAATCATTTAAGTGTGGATTATGTAATAAAAGCCTTAGTCGCAGTGAAACTTTGAATGAGCATATGAGGATACATACTGGAGAAAAACAATTTAAGTGTGAAGTATGTCTTCAAATGTTTCGTCACACAGGAAGTCTAAATATGCATATGAGGATACATACTGGAGAAAAGCCATATAAGTGTGCAGTGTGTGATAAAAGTTTTAGCCGAAGTGCATCACGGAATGATCATATGAAGGTACATACTGGAGAAAAACCATTTAAGTGTGAAGTATGTGATAAGAGGTTTAGTTGCAGTGGAAATCGGAATAAACACATGAGGATACATACTTGATAAAAACCTTTAAAGTGTGAAGTATGTAATATACTGTTTGTTCAAAGTTGTTAACTTACATTGCACATGAGTATACATGTGGAGAGAAATTATTTACATATAAAGAATGTAATAAAATGTTTTATCTAAGTAGACATCTGATGATAAAAGCAATAATGCATACTGGTGTGAAGTATGTGGGAATTTGAATGTGCAGTATGTGGGAATTTGAATATGAAGTATGTGGGAATATTAATGTGAAGTATGTGGGAATTTGAATGTGCACGAGGATACAAATTTGGTGTCAGATGTTACAGTGTGAGCTAATGATGCACATGAGGATACATACTGGGGAAAAACCATATAAGTGTGAAATGTTTACTGTCATTTATATCCAGTTCATTTGTTTTATTCATATTTTTTTTTTTTAACCTAATTGAGAGAATATTTTCTGTGAAGGAAAACAAAAGGAAAAAAAAAATTTTAAAATAAAGCCCACTTTGTGTCTTTATTGTGTGTGGTGTGCTTTGCATTTGGCATTGTCTCTCAATTCATCTATAAGGAACTCCTTTCACTTTATTTTTCTCTCAAATTATAGGCACAAAGGAAAATTACTAGTCTAATCTAAAGGCCAAAGGGCAGATGAAAAGAAGAGGAAAAAAAGGCAACATATTTTCTGCATTATATAGTGAAAGTTTGACTTGGTAGAAAACATGCTTTCAATTTTATGTTTATTTTCTTGTGCGTCTGTTTTGAATTTATGTGTGTGTGGTTAGTGTGAGGGGAAACCTTTTTTTGTTCATTATTATATTTGTGCCACAGAACGCTCTGGTGGCCTAAGTGGTTAGAGCGTCCACCTCAGATGCCGGAAACCACGGGTTTGAACCCTGGTAGAGTCATACCAAAACTTATAAAAATGGTACTAACAGCTGCCTCTCTTGGCACTCAGCATTAACAAACAGGTTAGTGTTAAGACTGGTCAGCCTGGTGTCGGGATAATGTGACTGGATTGGACATGATGCTACATGTCTGCAGCATGATGTTCCAGTGCTAGTCATGACGATAAACTGCCACACTGCAGATATCTGAGCTGTATGACTGAAAAATTGTTAAAGCTACATTAAAATGGCACACTCTAACACACAAATATTTGTGACCCCTTGATCTGCATGTTTGAGTGCCCATATGCTATTGGTTTAAGATTACTCCAGCTTCTTCACAGGCCTGTCCACTTCACGTAGCACCATGTGGCATAGCCCTGCAGTCTCTGTGCAGGATACTTCCCCTTCCCCCCAGTTTCCTGTCCCCATCTGTAGTACATTTTTGTACTGATGTACAATTGTAAGAGCCCCTTTACTCCAATGGGATTCCCTTTTTCTGTATAGTGGTAGTTAGCTGTTATACTAGAGATTAAAAGCATAACGGAAGATATCTTCCTTAGATGTTTTTATTTTAGATGTTTTTGTTTTCTGTTTTGCATTGGCTGTCAAAGTGTCCTCCACCAAAGATCTGGACACACAAGAGAGGGGCTTCCAGTCCATGCATAGGCTGTTACCACCCCATAAGTAGGGTGGCTTCCTGGATCCCATCTCCTACAGAGATCCTATGTCAGTGGTGGAGTCATTTATAATCATAGTCATAGTTTGATGCCTTCTTTCAAGTATGATTACTTGTCCACAGCTTGTCCAAAGTTTTAGTGATGGAGTCATTTGTTTGGTGGAGCAAATCTTTATTAGGTTGTCAATCTACCGGTAGAGTGATGGAGTGAATTGTTTGGTGGAGCAAGTTTTTATTAGGTAGTCAATCTAAAGTGATGGAGTCAATTGTTTGGTGGAGCAAGTCTATTGGGTAGACAATCTAGAGTGATGGAGTCAATTGTTTGGTGGAGCAAGTCTTTATTAGGTTGTCAATCTAGATATTAATGCGGTTGTCAGGATATATTTCTTTTCGTTGAATATGAGTTTTTAGTGCATCTCCCTCCACTTTTGTTTTTAGAACATTGCTTGATCTTTTTTTGTAATTTTTGCCTATTTGCACAGTGGACATTTTTTTTTTCATTCTTTCAATCATATGGCAACACAGCTCCAGTGGTTAGAGCTTCCATCCAGGAGGTTGTGATTTGAACCGCAGCCAAGTCATACCAAATACTTGTAAAAATGGTACTGACAGCTGCATTCCCTAGGCACACAGCATTAAGAGGTTAGTGTTAGGACTGGTCGGCATGGTGTCAGGATAATGTGATTGGGTAGGACATGATGCTACACCATAGCGATATGACTGAAAAATTGTTAAAGCTACATTAAAAATCCAAATCACAAACACACACACACACACACACAATCATAAAATTCATATAATGACATATATGCAGTGACTTTTGCGTTTGTCAGACATCATGTAAATAATTTAGAAGCATACTTTGTTTTCTAAAAGATTTTATCATTGCCCAGTTCTTAAAGACTTCTTTCAATAATACTCGATTGTGTCTCCACTGGACTTTAATAACTCTATTTTGGTAAAATTGTCATATATTATATACATATAATAATACAATATAATTATATAATAATTATACATAAACTTTGTATCAAGTTTCTCCTCCCACACATTCTTATTCTCCCTGAATTTTATAACCAATTGTTAGATATAATGGTATTGTCTGGGTATTTAAAGTAGTTTAGATAGATTGTTATTCCTATATATAGTCCGTGCATTTTTGAGGATAAATCCTATCAAGTATTCATATAGAGCTTCCCTTGCATGTTTAGGGTTAATTTCCTTATTCTTTTTATGATATTGACAGTTCTTTTTATATCGAATATTGGGAATATTGATCCCTCCCTGTTCTTTTTTCCTAATTAGCTATTCTTTGGGTAGGAATGCTGTCCCCACACACACACCAAGATAGATAATTACTAACATATCTGGTTTCATAAGCCACTTATCATCAATGTGAATTGAATGCATGATAAAGTTCATTCATATATATATATATATAATCAGATGTCTCTGAAATGCTTATTCACGCATATTTGGATGCAAATTTGTTATCTGGGATGCAAAGATCACTTAGGCGAGAGTCCTCTGTATGCATGTAATAGATGGGCAGCAAAGTTCAAAGACTTGCCAATCTTGCTTCAACCACCTGCTTAGTGTGAAAATGTGTTGATCAATTAGCTGTGCTGATATTTACAGTGACAGTATTCAGTGGCTGACAAATCACCTGATGAGCATGTTGCCATTATAATAAAAGTACGCTAAAAAAACATAATGCAATAGCTGGGCGGCAAGTTCAAAGAGTTTGACTGGCTGCTGGGTGGGGAGAATAGGCTGATATTTACAGTGATTGAATTTAGAGGCAGAAAAACCCTTTAGTTTTCATTATTGTGCTCATTTTTTAGTGTAGCTGAACAAGTAGTGTATATGATATATTGAGACTTAGACAAAATACCATTTGCAAATCTGGATAAGTATTTTGGGGTTAAACAGCCAACTGATGAAGATTGTAATGAGATTCAGAAGAGTGCTTAAGTTGCTAGAATTGACAGTTCGGATGGGACAGTAGCCAAGTCTAAGTAAGTGTGTGATAGCTGGCTTAGTGTTTGGAATAAGACCTTTCCTTGGATTGACAAAACTAACAAAATTCAGTCACACTCTATTGGACAAGCAAGAGCTATATGTCAGTGTTATAAAGAATGTGGAAATCAAACTCGGTGGCAACCAACAGTTCTTCTAATCTGCAAAGTTAACATCTGATGAGAGGGGACTGTAACTTTTGCTGGTGGGACTCCTATTTTTACCAAAATGGGAGTCCTGGACTCCTGGTTTTAAAATCCTAGCAAGATCTCTGAATATATATATATATATATATATATATATATATATATATATATATATATATATATATATACATATATATATTTCTACCTGTGTATTTTTCCTCCTGTTGCTTTGATCTTTTCCTTAATTAATGGAGGAAGTTCTAGGGTGATTTCCACTCCAGTTTCCTGTTAGTAGAATTTTGGTTTTGTCCTGATTTATTTTAGATTCTGAAGCTTTCCTAACATTTTTAAATTCCCTTTCTAGATTCTTAAAGGAATTTGAGTCAGTGATAAAATTGGTACAGTCATCAGCATGCTTTGGCAATTTAAAATCCAGTTTCCAGTTAGGTATTCCAATTCTAACTCTGCCATTTCCGGTCCCAAACCCGGGTGTAAAAGGAGGAGGGTTGGGTGTGGGGCTAGCAATCCGACCCAGTAAAACCCAACTTGCTACAAAAACGCCAACAGAAGAAAAACCAGAAACTGAGGGAGGAAGGGACTTCTTCTTGAAGATTTATGACACTGTTGTGGGGGTGGGGCTCATGATGTCGAATCAAGCATATGATGCAATGATAGGATGCAAACCACACTGGCCCAGAATCTTCACTGCAAGATTCAGGGCCAAGAATGAGAAAATAAAAATGAACGTGCTACGCTCCAACAAATGACGGCGAAGAAAAGGAGAAGGACCAGTTTTATAACAGACTACAGAGCATAGTAGAGAACTTCCCAGAGAAAGACATCAACATCCTCATGGGTGATTTCAATACCAAAACTGGGTCAGACAACACAGGGTACAAACAAGCCATGGGATCCACGGCCTGGGAGAGATGAACAAGAATGGAGAGGGATTTGCAGACCTTTGTGCACTGAACAACCTGGTCATGGGGGATACTATCTTTCCCCACAAGAGAATCCACAAGAACACATGGATATCACAGACCATGTGACAGAAAATCTGATTGACCACATCTGCATAGCCAATAAGTTCAGAAGATCCCTGCAAGATGTGAGGGTGAAGAGGAGAGCAGATGTGGCATCAGACCACCACTTAGTTGTCGCAAGGTTGAAACTTAAACTGAAGAAGAACTGGATGGGTACAAAAGAGAAGAAAACAAAGTATAACATCAGCCTGTTGAAAGATAGATAAACTAAAGAAGAACACAGACTGACGCTTAACAACAGGTACCAAGTGCTACAAGAGCATTTCAAAGATGAGGAAGACAATGCGAACAACAGATGGCAGAAAGTTAAGGAGGCAGTAAAATCATCATGCCAAGAAGTACTAGGCCCCATAAAGCACCAGCAGAACGAATGGATTTCTGCTGAAACATTGCACAAAATCCAGGAGCAGAAACAAAACAAAGCAGCAGTAAATAGCAATAGGACAAGAGCTACAAAAGTAAAGGTACAAAAGAGTACTCTGATGCCCACAGAGAAGTGAAAAGAAGCATCAAGATAGACAAGAGAAACTACTTTGAAGGACTGGCAGCAGAGGCAGAAGAAGAGGCCGGAAGTAGAAACATGAAGAAGCTGTACGACATCACCAAGAAGCTGTCCGGCAAGTACAGCAAAACAGAGAGACCTGTAAAGGACAAGCAGGGAAAGACCATAGCAAATAAAGAACACCAAATGAATAGATGGGCAGAATATTCTGAAGAACTGTTGAACAGGCCAGCACCACTAAATCCCCCAGAAATCCATCCAGCCAATGCAGATCTCCTCATAAGCTGTGACAACCGCACCAGAGACGAGATCAGGAAAGCCATCACCCAGCTGCAGAATGGCAAGGTAGCCGGACCTGATGACATCCCATGGGAGGAAGAAGAAATACCGACTGACTGGAAGGAGGGATACCTCATCAAGATCCCCAAGAAAGGCGACCTCAGCAATTGCTCCAACTACAGAGGAATCACATTCCTATCAGTACCAGGGAAAGTCTTCAACCGGGTCCTCTTGGAGAGGATGAAGGAGGCCGTAGACCCACAGTTACGAGACGAGCAAGCGGGCTTCCAGCAGAAAAGATCGTGTACAGACCAAATAGCTACTCTTCACATCATAGTCGAGCAATCGCTGGAGTGGAATTCTTCGCTCCACATCAACTTTGTTGATTACGAGAAGGCATTCGACAGCGTGGACCGAGAGACACTCTGGAAACTTCTTCGCCACTATGGCATTCCAAACAAGCTGGTGAACCTGATCAAGAACGCTTACAACGGAACGTCCTGCAGAGTCATCCATGCAGGACAGCACTCAGACAGCTTCCTAGCGCGGACTGGCGTGAGGCAAGGCTGCCTGCTGTCGCCGTTTCTCTTCCTTCTCGTCATCGACTGGATGATGAAGACGTCCACCAATGGGCGGAGAAATGGGATCCAGTGGACATTGTGGAGTCAGCTTGAGGACCTGGACTTTGCCGATGACCTAGCGCTCTTGTCCTACAGTCAGCAGCAAATGCAGGACAAGACTGAAGTACTGGCAGCCACATAAGCACAGGTTGACCTCAATATCCACAAAGACAATGACCAAGATCCTCAAGATCAATTATGTCAGTAATAATCCAGTCACACTACATGGAAGTCCCCTGGAAGAGGTGGAGTCCTTCACGTACCTGGGCAGCAACCAGCAGGGTGGCACAGACGCAGACGTCAAGGCAAGGATCGGAAAGGCGAGAGTAGCTTTTATACAGTTCAAGAACATCTGGGGATCCAAAGAAATTCCCTTGACTACCAAGACCAGACTGTTCAACTCCAACGTGAAGTCAGTCCTACTGTATGGAGCAGAGACCTGGAGAACCACCAAGTCGACCGTAAAGAGAGTTCAGACCTTCATCAACAGCTGCCTAAGACGAATTCTCCAGATCCGCTGGACAGACACCATCAGCAACGCAAACCTGTGGCAGAGAACCTCTCAGCTTTTGGTAGAGGACGAGATCATGAAGAGAAGGTGGGGTTGGATAGGACACACCCAACGTAAGCCGCCAACCAACATTATCAGACAGGCATTAAGGTGGAACCCACAAGGCAAGCGGAGAAGGGGTCGACCAAGAAACACCTGGCGACGTGACCTTGAGGCGGACATCACTAAGCTGGGTCACACCTGGATTCAGCTTGAGGGGATGGCACAGGACGGAAGTCTCTGGCGATCTTTTGTGGGCGGCCTATACCCCGGCAGGAGTGACGGGCATGACTACTACTACTACTATTCCAATTCTCTTTATATCACTATTACATTTTATTTTGGAGCTTAGGACTTCAATTGCTCTCACGTATAATAGCATTGACAGGGGACATCCCTGTCGAACCGATCTTTCCATTTTGAATTTTCTGGTTTTCACTCCATTTACGTGTATTCTCGAGAAAATGTTTGTATACGAGATTTTGGTGCGCTTTCAAAAATCGTCTCCAAAGCCGAATTTTTGCAGTACGACATCCAAATAGCTATTCTCAAGTCTATCCAACGCTTTCTCTTGATCAGCTAATGGTTTGTTTTCACAGACGTCACGACTATGTACGCAAATACCCATAATGCAACGCGCGCGTTCCTTGCGCCGCCATTTTGAGTCCCTGTCAAACCGTTGTAAACATCAGTCATCACATATTCAACGGATATGATTGCTCCTTTCAGTCCTTGCATGTTTAGATAGTCTGTTGTAGTTTGAATTGTCAGAATATTATCTGGAATAGTCCTCCTTTTTATTCTCCACAGTTCTGAGGCCTAATGCTGATAATCCTGGACATAGTTTCTTACTCTTTTAGCTAAAAAGTCTACTTATGATTATGTAATCGACAATTAGTAGTGAAATAAGTTTCGAGTTTCTCGGGTCTGCTTTGTCCCCCTTCTCTTTATATGATGGTTATTAAGCCTTCTTGCATAGTTCGGACATTGATCCCTGTTAAAAGATATTATCATATAATGACTCCAGAATGGGGTTTATTTCTTTGCGAAATTGCTGGTAGAACTCCTGAGTGAGTCTGACTGATCTTGGGGACTTAACTTTTACCAGGCATACTATCGTTTTTTTTTTTCTTTCTGTCTCTGTCATTGTATGAACCCTTCACATCCTTGACATGTATCTTTTTTGTTTTGCTGTGATCTTTTCAATGGATGCATTGCGACGTATATAATTAACTGTAAAAGATTCTTATGTTTTTTAAATGTTATCTTTTCCATTGATAATAGTGTCCCCTTCTTTTAATTTGTCAATACACCTTTGATCTCTTCGCTTTTATATAAACCTTTAGCGTTTTCATATATTTCCAAGAATTTTCCTGCCCGTGCTTTCCTTCCATGATTTTCTTCCGCTTTTATTTTCTCCAATTCCAATTTTGCGTTTTGCTTGATTCGTATGTCGGCTGTATTACTTTTCATTAGTTTTGATCTTCTTTCTTTTTGTCTATTTTTTCTTTTCCTATTTTACGATATGCATTGGTTTTCTTTTTTCTTTTTAATTTGAGCTTTTCCCAATTTTGATGTATAGGTTCAGCACATCCATGGAGGTCTGTAATTTTCTTTTTATTGTATCTGTGTATTCTTTATCGTGTAGTATAGAGTTGTTTAACTTTCAAGTACTCTCTCCCAACTTTTTCCGCTTTTCTGCTGACAGGTTTATAACTATAATGTTGTGATCAAATATTTTATTTGAAGTTATTATGCATTCTCTCACATGTTTCATCCCATCACTGGGTGTATAAAATTTGTCTGGTCTACTTGCTTGGACTTTCCCATATTGATATGTGTATTCTTTATATAGTAAATTCAATTGTCTATAACCATCAATCAGTTTGTTAGCGTTTAGCAGTTTTTTCATTATTCCATTGTGTTATGAGACACGTAATCCTATCAATCTTATCATGCATCCATTAAAATCACTCCCCAGAATAAAATTCTCCATGTTTTAAATTTGAACGTACCCCGTTAATGTTTCTATGAATTCTATCTGTTTAGTGTTGTGCTGCAAAGGAACATACACATTCAAAATATGCCAGTCGTTAAATTTAACGTGCAGTAGTCAAGCCCTGAAAAAGTCATTTGCAGTTATTTGTTCACTCTGTAGTTTAGAGTCATTTACTTTTATAATAATTGTTACTCCAGCTTTTCGATATTATTTTATTACTGGTTAGCACTATTTGATTTACTTTTTATTCCATTAAGGCCTTCATTTCATTACTCATACAGTGCGTCTCCTGTAGTAAAATAACATCATACTCTTTTGTTTCTTGTTGAACGTTTAAAACATTTTATCCTCATTTATTCCATTTATGTTGACAGTCTCCACTCGGAAGTTTGTTCCCTCCATTTTGCATGGGGAGTTGCGAAACAATGCTATAACAGTCTTTATTTACATATTTTGATTTATATTTGCTATTTGTCTTGGCTGTTTCGGGACGCGATATTCTTTTATTTTTCCTGGCTTTGTTTGTTTTCTTCCTCATTGCTTTTCGCTTCGGATCTGTCACTCAATTTTTCTTCACTTTGTCCAGTTTGTCGTCTTCACTGGTTATTCCATTTTCCATTGTGTCAGGGTCTGTTTGTGGTTATCCATGTCTATGGAGGCGTCTTCCTGTCGTAACTTGTCCCCCTGAGTATTTTTCTTTCATTTTCTTCTGTAGCTTAAGATCGCTATTTTCTGTGGAGGGATTTGGGTTTTTAGAGTCTTCTGAGACACCATTATCCGGAGTTTGATTTTTTGCATTTTCTTTCTTTCTGCACAGGAGTTGATGTTAGAAGCTTAATCCCTGTGAGATCTGTTGGCTTGTCTTCGGAAGGGATTTCCCATTCATTTGAGGTTCCCCACCCATCTTCGTCATCATCATCGGATGACTGATTCCCTGTTTCAAGTGGCATGTCTTGCAGAATATAGAACTGGGGAAATTCATCACTAACTGCATTTTCTACATAAGACGCCCCTATTTGGGGTATATTCTCCAGCTGTGGAATTTCTACCACTATTTGAATTGCTGCTTCTTTCTTGGATAGCCCGCCTTGCTGGTGTTCAGCTCCAGTAATTTATTCATCATTGTCAACATTGAATAAGTTGTTCTTGGCTTGCTTTGCATAAGATGGTTTAGCGATGGGATTTGGACAATCCCACGGCATATGGCCAGTCTCTTGGCACCTGGAGCACCTTCTATCCTTCTTGCGTCCTCTGTACCAGGATTTGAGAAGGAAGCCCATCATATTGAAAAATATTGGAAATTTAAGGGCGTCTTCCCTGAAGATTGTTAATACTGAAAGTCCTGATTTTGTAAGCCCTACCTATCGATTTGCTAATATGTACATTATGGTGTTATCATATGAAGGCACGTGTACTTGCCTGAAAATACTTCAATGAATGCGTGTGTGAGTGTGTGATTTGTATTTTTAAGGTAGCTTTAACAATTTTTCAGTCATATCGCTACGATGTCTGCAGTGTGGCAGTTTATAGTGATGTCTAGCACTGGGGCATCATACTGTAGACATGTAGCATGATTTCCTACCCAGTCACATTATCCTGACACCAGGCCGACCAGTCCTAACACTAACCTCTTAATGCTGAGCAGATGTTAGTACCATTTTTATAAGTCTTTGGTGTGGCTCTGCCTGGGTTCAAACCTGCGACGACCCGCATCCGAGGTGGACGCTCTAACCACTAGGCCACCGGAGCGGTGCAGTTTTTGAATTTTGAATCTTGATCAGGATTGTCCAAGTTTCACCAAGTTCTTGAATTTTGAGGGTATACATAAAATTTTTGTCTGGTTTCAGACACATTCTGACAAAAATAATATGATTTATCACGAAGATATACAAAAAGGGCTAAAGAATAAAATAAAAAAAAAAAACACAGCCAAGAATAAGGCAAAAAAGCGGAACAATTTAGCATAAAATGTACCTCTATTGTATGAAACTCAGGACAGCAGAAATGTCAGTAGTATATAGGGACGATATAGCCTCACGTAGACCGTAATGTTAGAAACAGATCCCGGCACTATAGCCTCAAGATTTATAGCCTCAAGTGGCACAGGTCAGGCATTATAGCCTCACGTAGACTTAATGTTAAAAAGGGTCCCGTCACTATAGCCTCAAGATTGAGTATAGACACAATAGGAATGGAACAGGTGGGATGACGTCATGGTACTGGACACTTGCAACAATGTGGCACGTGGATGACCTGAATACGCGCAGCCACTCTAGGTAGGGACAAATACAAGAGAGATTTAGACATATAAACAAATAGATAACACATATAGGCAAGAAAGAATAAATCTTTTCGAGGCATATGAAAGTGGCCCTGAAAAGGGCCATTGGTTTTTATGTTAACACCATTCCGTTGACATAGATTAAAGGCGAGAAGAGAAGAAAAAAACACATCATACCTACTATCCACACAAACGGACGAGAATACATGAAGCACACTATACCTAATATCCACACACACGAACTAGGACGCATAAAGCACATCATACCTACTATCCACACAAATGAACGCGAATGCATAAAACACACACACACACACAAACACACACACTATACTATCCACACAGACGGGAAGAGAAGAAAAAACTATATATACTATCCACACAAACGGACGCGAATGCATAAAACACACACACACACACACTATACTATCCACACAGACGGGAAGAGAAGAAAAAACACCATACCTACTACCCACACAAACTAACGAGAACGCATAAAGCACATCATACCTACTATCCACACAAACGTACGCGAATGCATAACACACACACTTTACTATCCACACAGACGGGAAGAGAAGAAAAAACACACCATATATACTATCTACACAAACGAACGCGAATGCATGAAACACACACACTATACTATCCACACAGACGGGAAGAGAACGAAAACACACCATACCTACTATCCACACAAACCATCGAGAACGCATTAAACACACCATATATACTATCCACACAAACGTATGAGAATACATAAAACACACCATATATACTATCCACATGAAAGAGAACGCATAAAATACACCATACTTACTATCCACACAGACGGGAAGAGAAGAAAAAACACACCATACCTACTATCCACACAAGTGAACGCGAACGCACATAACACACACATACAATACTATCCGCACAGACGGGAAGAGAAGAAAAAACACCATATATACTATCCACACAAATGAACGCCAATGCATAAAACACACACACTCTACTATCCACACAGAAAGGAAGAGAAGAAAGAAAACAAACACTATACTATCCACACAAACGGGAAGAGAAGAAAAACATACCATATCTACTATCCACACAAACGTACGCGAACGCAAAACACACACACACACACACACACACACACACACACACACACACACACACACCAGTAAAGGAGTGAGTATTTATAGTCACACTACTCGACATTCACACAAATTGGCAACTTGAATAGTGTCTCTTTTCTAGAGATCTCGTTAGCCCTGAGAAGGGCTGTTTTTCAAACTTCAGATGCACCTGGTTAATGCTGGCACCTACCAGGTCTGGCACCACAGACACATCTCCTACTCCAATCATTGACCCAATTCACATTTGCTGTTGGTAAAGCAGAGGGTGGATGGATGGCTTCATTCTCCCAGTCTTCACTCAGAGGGATAGTGAACTCTTGTTCCCTCTGTCTTCTACGACACACCCGGAGATGATGATGACGAGGTCTCTGCGGCTATCACTCTTGCCGCTGTCTGTCCAATTCCACCATTGCCTCCACGTCCCAGTTTTCTATCTGGAGGACAGCGGCTCTTGGTACTGCAGAGGTTGTGGCTGACGTTGATGTTGTGGCTGTGGCTGTGGTTGAGGTGGCGGTACTGCTTGATGCTTTAGCTGAACTCGTGCTGTCTGTGGAGGCGTCCTCACCTCAGGCTTGACCTCGCACACAGGCCTTAGTATGAAGTGAGGCAGGATCCCTCGCTTCTTTTCCTTCTTCTCTTATCTCTTTTTCTTCTCTTCCTCCTCTTCTTTCAGCCGGTCTGCTTCTGCAACGGCCTCCATGGCCAGCTCGTCCAAGAGGTGTCTGGCATACTCCAGGTGCATTTGAAGTTCTAAAAGTATTGTGATTCTGCTACTCATGTTCAATGTTGACGAGTCAACGTGGGTAGCCATACTGACGAGCGCTCCACTTTATATCCGTGGAGCACGGACGTGCAGGTAAACATCCCCTGACACCAAAACTTACCATCACATCAAGCGCGCGGACCTAAAAGAAACACGTTGATTTTTTAACTTACAAACAGACATACACTATTCCACAAGACAGAGAAACTAAGTGTGGATTTTTACTACTTATAGACACAGTTCTATTTTTTTAACATAAACACACAAATTTGTTTTGGCAATTGAATTAGTATGTCTTTTCTAGAGTATTGGGGGTAGCCCTGAAAAGGGCTGTTTTTGTTGACGGGGAGTGATAGCCAGCTTTTTACAAAGATTGCGTCCCCGTCTGGGGCAGGCTTTCCTACACGATTCGGTCTGCTTTTGCGGAATGAGAAGGAGAACTCCTTGGTCTCCACACGGCAGTCAACAGAACCTCTGTCTGGTTCCTGCTGCTGCTAGTTCTGCTGCTGCTGCTGTTCTCTCTGCTTCTGAAGTCTGTACTTCTCTGTCCACTCTTCTTGCTCTTTCTTGATTTCCTCTCTGAAGACCTCTTCTACCAGGTCTTGGAGTATTGTTAACAAACTGACATTCTCTATCTCTTCAGGCTTTGGTATCAGGTTTAGCCTGACACGATGTAAATTCACGTAAGCTTCATTCAGATTGGCTAGTCTGGAAGGCATGTTCATAGGTAGACGAGCCAAGCATGGATGGCCAGACTGGAAACCAACCCGCTTTATATGGTTCAAACACGGACGCCATAGAAAACATCTACTAGGGGTTTTGTTGAGTCGGAATGCTAGGATAGATAATGTTATGGTGAGGGATAGAAATAAGTCAAAGAGCATATATTCACAGTTTTTTTATAAAAAAAAACAAACGACAGACACATTTTTCCAAAACATAACATTTTTTATTTAACAAACAATTAACCACTAACAATTAACAATAACATCAAACTCTTTTTGACAAGGTTGACAACGTTGTGAAATCATGTGAGATTTCCACTGATGGAAGTCATGAGGCCATTGATGTACACTACGTTTCCTAGCTAAAGACAAAAGATAGCCATAATGGTCACAAAACCATCGATCTACTTTCTCATCGTTTCTAGAAGAGTTACGATCAAAACACGTCACTAAATGTTCCAAAAAATATTCAAGACTGCGTTGATGAAGAAAATACACACAATACTGTCCACACAACATGGAATCTGTGCCTTGTAATTTCACATTATTGAATCGTGTCGTCTGGGCATTTCTTCTCATAAAGTCGATGATGTCGTCTTCCAAAGGGGGTAATCCAAACGAATCAAAATAGTCCACACAATCTTCTTTAGGGAAGTAGACGGCGACCCAGTGAGTTCCTTGGAGATGACTGTCGTCCGTGTTGATGACATAAGCTTGATGGTCTTGAGGTTTGCGATGAGGTAGTTCATCTTTAGCACACACGACAGGATTCCAAGAAGCAGTGTACGAACTGTTGTTCAAAAGGTAATAAAGTTCCCAGGTATCCATTTTTTGTTTTCTTGTTGTTTTTTTTCACAGGTAATGATAAGTCATCAATTCAATTCTGACTTTTTTTTTGAAAATCTCTGTCAAATAGCCGTTTCTTTGCTTCGTCTCTTCACTCTGGGTTAAGAGAGCTTCGATGCGATAGATTTCCAGAGTAGACAATTGAGGGCAGGGATCATCACGCAAGACTTTATACCACTCATGCAACACTGCTTCTTCCGAGATGAGACTCCAAGCGTCGTCCAGATACTCGTCCAGTTTTTCTCCTTCACTCATCAGCAGACATTTTTCAAGTTGAATTTGACTGGGATGATCGTTTTGACATCCATAGCAATCTTTCTTGGTCAATTCCAACATTTTATCAGCTAGGTGTTTGGCAAAACAGGACGCTAAATGTTGTTCTTGTTCTGGCCATCCGGACGAGACTACCTCGTCCTCTTCATCTTTGTCTTGGGGTTCTGCTTTCACGGTATCCTCCCATTCCATTCCCAAAGATTCACTACCGTTCAAAGAGGGACAAGTGTCTTCCATAGTTTCTAATAGTCTAGAATGACTTCTCTCAGACTGTTGATTTCTATGGTATTATCGAATTCGGCATACAGAATGACGTTGACCGTCTCGGTGAGAGCTTCTGCAAACTGAAGTTCCACACGCAGTTGACCGGATTTTATAGGGTGGAAATGTCCCTCGTTGCTGCCTTGGTCTGGAGTGAAATCAGAGGCCCACAAAGTGTAACCTCCTACATAATCTTCGTACGAAATACCATGACTGTTGTTCGTTCATAGTTGCCCGGTAGCTCAGTACAGGGACAAGTACGATCTCAAGTAATTCTTCTGGGCAAAGTTAGGTTCGAAGGGTCTGGTACACAAAGTCTTGCCATCGCGACTGACTGCGATCTTGGACATTCAGTAGTGCTTAAACTGGAAAGGATTTTGATCTTGGGCTCCGTTGACGGCTGCATTACTGATGATACCGACGATTAAACGTTTGGGTAACTGTCCTTGGAACAGATGATCTTCGATCTTGGGTCGGAGTCCAGCAGCAATGGTGAACGTTTTCACTTCTACGCGTCGTATTGGATACTTGGCAGTCGTTCTGCTCAGTGTGTGACTGATGTCGTTTCCCGCTTTTGGTAACACTTTTGCGCGACGCACGTACAGTCTGGCTTCTTGGATGATGGTTTTGTACCTGTTGGCATGAGCCATTAAGTTTAAAGCGACACTGCTGAAATTTAGTCTCAGGCGAATATCCACTCCGTGGAGCAAATGCTTGTCTTGCAACCACATGTCCAAATGCAAACGATCCATGAGTTCTAAACTACGGCCTTGTAGGATTTTCTTTCGATGGTCGTTAAAGCCCACATTGTGAGGATTGTCATCTGCTGTCAGGGCTGTATCGTTAAACGAGTCCTCACCTGCTATGTCAGGTTTCCATACCACGCAAGCATCCAGATGAGTGTTTTTGGCCTCTTTTCCGTCCGTCAAGAGATTTTCCAGGTACGCTCGGTAAGGGTAAGTATCCATGCTACTGCTGACCAGTTTGTTATTCAAGTACAAATCCACTTCGCTGAACAAGGAATGCATGAAATTGCTGACTGGAGCTACTCTGGCATGGGCTCCCGGATTGGTGTTGTCCGGTTTGATCACTTTAAGTTTCAGGTACAAGTAACTGCTATTCAGATCGATGTAAACATCGGGTTGTCCTGTGATTTCAAACGCAATGGGAGCTGAATCCGTCAAAGAGAAGACTGGATGAAATTCGACCCATTGGTATTTTTACATCGTCATCATGGTGGGTGGCATGGCAAACAGATCCAGTTCCGACTTGCAACAGGCGCAAGACTCTCCGTGCATCATTGCCTTTCTTTCTCTCTGTGATCTTTTAATAATTAAAAACGTCTAACTCTAGGACGGTTTTTCTTTTCTTAGTCTTTCTAGCTCTGGGGGTGTGAAATCCTCTGAAGGGGTGTTTTCGTCGTCTTTTTCTGCCTTTTTTTTCCTTGCTGTGGCGTCAGGGAAGCAGGAATGCTTGACGCGGCAGCCCCCAAGGCATTTATAGGAGTTTCTCGAAGGCACAAAATGTCTTTGCCCGTTTGAAGCAAGACATTTTTGCCTGCTCTCAAGAAAGCCTGTTTAGGATTTTGTTTGTGAATGATGACATTTTGGAGAAATTCTTTACCTTGCGTCAACGCGGCATATTTCAAGGCGTGCAATCCCCGTGTCACCATCGGTTTCAAAACGGGAGCCACCGAGCGAAAGACTGATTTTACCATATCTCCTAAACCATGTCATCGCTGTCGAGCGACTTCTTAGTACACAGGATACATGACTGACAAGGGGTTAGAGTAATTGTTTTCGAAAATGGAGATTCACTGTGACTTTCCCTTTGGTGAATGAAATATTTTGTCCCTGATCTCCTTTTATAGTAATGTTGACAGTGTCGAAATACGACTTACTGAGGGAAAATAGTGAGGATGTACAATTTCGCGATGAACGTGATAGGTGTTTCCACCTTCCTCGTCAGCGTTCGTGGCAGAATCCACTTTGAAAGGAATGACACGCAGTAACGGTACGGAGGTGTGTCCCACCACGTTGTACTCCGCCACATCGGAGTACACAAAGATCAAATTTAGGCCTTGGTTCATTTCTACATGGAATGTAAAATATTTCGCAAAATCTGAGTTGCCGGTAACTTTTGGTATTTCGTTTCCAATCTTGATCAACTTGGGGACTCCACCCAAAATGTCATACAATTCAGGACAAAATGTAATGGCCAATACTTTTTCCTCTGAAAATTTGATCAGCAAGCGACGAGCTATTTTGTGGTATTCGATCGTGACACTTTGGTTTTCTCCAAAACTTTCCCAAACACGGTATTGAACCTGTCAGCAATAGCATTCACCAAATGTTGACCACTAAAATAATAGCCTGAGGAAATTTTCAACCGATATGTGGTCCGTTTAGTTTTGGGATCTTGTGATTTCATAGAGTCACTTGCAGTGCAGCGTTCATCCAATTGTTGTTGCACTTGCACGTCATGAACTTCTACCGTAAAAGTGTTTCGATTTTCGATGATATTTTTGATTTGTGTAGGGTGAATCACTTCCACCAAAGCCACTTCCCAATGGGCTTCGTGATCCGATTGGATGGCCTGAGGTAATTTGACCGTGTAACAGCATAAGGTGTGATCGGGAAACACCTCCATGGAACTGTCACTGGGTAACGTTAAGTAAAATTGGTTGTTCATAATTCCAGAGTTCTAGTGTCCGAGGGGTCGCTGAAGTCAGTGGAGTATCTAAAAGAGGATTGTTATGGTGATTGTTGGAAGGGGGACTGACGTTGGACGCAAGACTCCTGTTGTTGTTCCCGTTAGAGGAATATTTCAGAGACGGATTGGAAAGAAGGTAACCGATGCAACTGCTGAGTAAAATGGTCCACAATTGTTTGTCTCCTTGTTGCAAACTCAGCTTGGTAATGGCAGTACCTATGACACAACACACCATAAAGATTTGGCAGAAAAAGACGATTTGCGTTTTAGGCACACGTTCTCCACACAACACACACAATGGTTGCTTCTGTAGATCTTGCAGAGATGAACTGGGGGAAGGAGTGATCACTGCGGTAGCTGAGGCTGTGTTGAAGGGCATGATGGTCACTTCTTTTTATAGTCGATGATTTGCGAAGCGTCGATCCAAGAATCAAAATTGAGAGGATATCCTTTCCGACGTACTTTGACTTCTTTGACACTTTGTTTAACCACTTTTCTGGATCTTCGATCGAGAGTGCTTTCGATCTCGTACACGTAATCTTCTTTTCTGGTCACACGTTGTAACTCAGGCACGTAAAGCGGTCCTTTTAACACTTCCCCGTTCATGTCTTCCAATCTATAGACGGGAGGATGACGGCCAGTGACATGAAACAATTCCGTGGTCCAGTCGGATAAGTAATCTTCGTCGAAAGTGCGTTTGGTTTTGCCAATGTGCACCCAATCTCCTGCTGACAACACTCCACCTTTCTTGGGGACAGTCACTGTCGGGGACATACCAAACAGGCGTTCGAGGACGGTCACTTCGTTGTCGGGAGTCACTTCTTGGGGGGAGGGTACGTCCGATGCTCCGATGGTCAGATTGTTTGTACGATTGGACGATGTGTGGCAAGACGTCGATGTACTTGAGAGCGTGTTGATGCGTAAAATATTTCCACATTTGTTCTTTCAAGGTACGTTGAAAACGTTCCACGATGCTGGTTTTGGTTTCGGGATTCTCGGTGGTGCAAAAAATGAATGTCCCGTTTCTTCAATTCGTTTTGGAAAGCTTGGTTCAGAAATTCGGTGCCTTTGTCGGTTTGCCATCGAAGAGGGTGACGCCCGCTTTGTTTCAACACCAGTTTGAGGGCTCGCACTAACTCACTGCTCCATTTTGGAAGTCAATGACACAACCCAAGCAAATTTGGAAAAGACGGCGATGACACAAAACAAATATCTGTAGCCACGATTGTAGGTGGCCAAATGAGAGACATCGGCGATATCGGCTTGCCATTGATGATCGGTGCCCTCCACTCGGGTGTGACTTCTGGAAAATTTTCGTCGAATGGGTTTGTGTAAGGTGTACGTGGCTAATTCTTGTAACCATCGTTGCACGTGAGGTAAACGAACACTTTTTAGTCGAGTTTTGGCAGCACGATACAATTTCTGAACTCCTCCGTAACCTGCAGGATGGGATGGATCGTAGTAAATGCTGGCTAACACCTTGTCCATTTTTTAATAAGTGATCCAGTCTTCACTGATGCTACCCTGGATTGTACGAGGGTGTGGTTTAGAAGCGGCTTTATGTGTCCGATGTACCACGGGAGAAGAATTTGAAGGTAGTGGTGGTGGTGGTGGTGGTGGTAATGGGATGACTTTGGTCTTCTTTCCTTTTCTCCCTTCTGGTTTCCCTTCTTTCTTTTTTGACTTCTGTCAAAGGAGGAGTGGACATCATTTTTTTTACCCAACCTTTAAGTTCTTCTCGTTGGGGTGTAGGGGAAGACGTCAACAAAGACTCTGCAATCTTACTAGGGATGGGAGCTGCTGACGGTGTTTGAAAGACTTCTCGTGTCTCTTTTTCCTCAGGCATCCGTGGGGCAGCATCTGTTTTGACCAATGAGGATGGTGGGGGTAGTGGTGGACTTTTCATCAGGGTCTTAAAATCTTTCAGAGTGGGGACAGCTGTTTCGTCTAAGGCTTTCTGGCGAAAGATTTGCAGCCGTTGCAAAAGTTAAACGTACCTTTGTGATGTTTCCGTTTCTAACAAATCGCTGCGATCCATCAACGATTGCAATTCGCGTTGAAACTGCGAGATCTCGGTCAAATGAGGATTGGGAGGTAAATGCGGGGTCCGTTCTTATTCCCAACGATGGTATTCCATCCATCGTTTGTAAGGCACTAAAGTCAGTTTTCTTCCTTCCATTGGATTTCTAGGATCACGTCTGAGATCTTTTGATTCCAGAGGTCTCTTTTATCTTCTTGACCCTTTTATCTTCATCCCAGTATTCTTTCCATCGTTCCCAGTACTTCTTTCAGGAATGGTCCTCCTATTCTTCCCAGCAAGGGTCATAACAGTGGTAAAATTCCTTCGCGTTGCACAAACATCTTTTTCTTTTGACGAATGGGGATTTTCTTTTGGACCATTTGGCGAAGAACGTGTCGATGTTTGGCTAAGGATTCGTTCTGATGTTTAGACAAAGGTATCGTGCCTTTCAAGACATTCAGAGAATATTCGCCCACTGTATCGATGACATCTCTGGAGGCGGTTTGAATGAAATTGTTTCGCATGGGTGGAGATGCTTTGGACAGAACAGACAACATGTCCCAATATTTCACTAAACGAGGAGGCATCCTTTCCTTTTCTTTATTTTGGGGTAGAAAAAGGGTGTCATGGGGAGGGGTGACATCTGTGTTTGTTGGTTCCGAGGCACACAACAACAAATACACTAACGTCGAAGACTTGGCACACGGCCTTTTAACCTTTTTTTGACTATCGCATCGTCATAAAGGTGCCAATTCTTTTTTCTCAAAAATCGCCAAAGAATCCTCCTCTTTGGTGAGTTCTCCTTTTCTTCGGACGAGTGTGTCTTTTCATGGACAGACGTCGATGTTTGGCTAAGCGTTGTTTTGGATGATGTGACTGTCCCATTCTTTTTTCTTTTCCTTTTTGGACAGAAGAACGACGATGGTGACGGTGTGCACATCTTTGAGGGGACAACTTTGGGCGTTCAGGAGCACAAACATACTGATCCCTATCGTTTGCCTCAGGTCTTTTTTATACTGGAATGCGTCGCCACTGATTGTCGGCTCGTCGTATCATTTTCATGGCAGGCATCACACGTCGTGGAGGGGTTCGCAACGGACTCAGTCGGGACAGTTCTTGCTTCGACAAATCCAGTAAACTCTTTAACACACCCGATCTCTCTTGGACTTTGATTTTGGGGGCAGGTACTTTGTAAGCAGCGGCCACTGCCGCTAAAGAGGAAGAGGGTGGTACCACTGGAGGAGAAGCTTTTGGAGACGCAAGTTTCAGATGTTTCATCAAATTAGGAAAGACACTTGTCAAATCGGGTATGGCAGGCATCATCAGCAAAGGAGAAGTGGAAGAACCTGAGGCTACTGGAGACGCAGTCACCGTTGTGGCAGGTCGAGGTTTGCGAATGTAAGGTGCGTCCTGGCGACTGTACCTCTTTTGCGGGTAGAAGCCGCTTTCTGTGGACTTTTGTTTTTCTTTTTCTGAGGATGTGACCTGGTGTTGACACTGTTGCTCTTTTTCTTTTTCTTCTGGGTACGTTGGGGAGTGGCTTTTATCTTAGGTAGGACTTTGGGAGCATTGGGATCCCATTTTAGGAGGTAACGAATGATGACACCTCCTAGAGAACCGCTACCTTCAGGTTTCAAAATGGTTTGATTTTTGGTTTGAGTGTCGATGCAAGGATCGGCCAGTTGCGTCAAGGCTACTTTGTTTCTCTCAAAAAACGTTTGGTATGATGTGGAATGTGAATGATGCCTTGCAGTAATTGACGTGCTGTCACCGTAAACCATCGTAAGACTTCTTTGAGACTAGCTTCTAAGACACCAGCACGTATTTGTGGATTTTTTTCGCGACTGATGCCGTAAAAGGCACTACTCAATTTGACGGGAAGATGAGACTGAAGGAACGTCATGTTGACGATGTGTAAGACAGACCCAAGCGACAGAGGTTTTTATAGACTTTTTGGCTGTTGTTGTTGTTAAGTCGACGACGGGGACGTGTACACGACAGGCCCTCCGTCTTGGCACCCGTGATGAAACAGATGGGTACGAAACCGCAAATAATCGGGGGTAGTTTTAAATCCACGAGTAAATAAGCATGTGGAGTTTGAGTGGCATCGTCGTACGCATGAGTCAGCCAAGGCGTTCCTAACTGTTTGGCTAACACTTGCACTTGCGATTTACGTCTAGGGCTTTTAAAGAAGACCACGTAATGAGCATTGAGACTGATGGTGCGATGGGCTTTACTTTGTTTAAAAAAATTTTGAGTGATGTAAATGACACTGGCGTTACGATGATGCCCTTTGCTCGTAAACCACAGTTTAATTTCTTCTTCGTCTTCTCCTAACATTTCGTCGAGGATGACAAGATGGGTTTGACTAGGGTCAGGCACGATCCGTCATCGTCGCCAGGAAAGCCTTCCACAAACACGATGGAATTGCTTTCTCGCAGAAGGCTGTACTCCGATTGCCACACTTTGTCACACCACACTATTCGTTGAGGTGGACAATCGATCAAATGATGTTTCTGCTCGATCAAACGTTTGACAAATTCGGTTTTGCCTGAACCGCTAGGTCCAGCAATGAGCATGTTAAAGGGATGGCGAAGATACAAGGCCTCCCAGCTGGAAAGATCTAAGTGTTCGTCAATGACTTTGAAAGTGGAGGATGAGGGAGTAGAGACAGTAGAGGTAGCCATAGTACTGAAGGAATGTCACTTTTGACACAAAGACAGACAAGACTAGAGCTTTTATACTTTTTTCCGGACACGTTTATTGCCATCTTTAATTGTGAACAACATGAAAGACAAAACTACATAAAAGCCAAATGGCTAAGTACATGAATAAAAGACATATCAAAACCATCAAAGTGGAATATAAGCAAGTCTCTGTACAACATTTTTGGTGATCAAGATGTGGAATTGTAGGGACAGTGTGAATTTTCTTAGAGTCTCTACACTCCTTGGCACAGTCACACAGGGGTCCTCCTGGAATGGTCTTTCAGGGATGTCAATGATGGTCCTGTCCTGTCCTGAAGGGAGTGGTTCTTCTACTGGTACTTCACTAACACTGGTTTTAAAGTTACTTTTTTCACTGAACGTTTTAATTTTTTAGGACGACAAATCTTGGGCATAGTGTACCACTTGTTTTGTCCAAGCCTCGAAACCCAACTTTTCCAGTCACGTACATCTTGCAAGTGAGGGTGTAAGTCACAAGCTACACACACATCATCGTATACATCATCAGTACCTAATAGTTGACGAATCTTTCTTTCCTGTAGAGATCGAGAAGTATCGAGATGAAAGCGCAACGCTTTGAGCAGAATGAGTTTGTCGTGTACATTTAAAGGGACCACTTTCATGTTTTGGTTGGTATGTACCGTTCGTAAAGATCCCACAAGGATTCGGCTGGTACACGAAATCCCAGAAAGCAAGTCACTAAGACACACACTACACGTCGACCCCAATTCAATGGACACAGCTCTCTTAAAATGCGATCGTAATCTTCCACAGTTTGAATATTGTCATTGATTTCCTTCCACGGAATCTGTTGTATCACGATTGATAAACGTCGTGGCATGGTAGTCCGTTTTTATACCCTCTTTGGTGTAAGGTAATAAGTGTACTTTTTGAACATCATCGGTTTTATTTCAGCACCGCACCAAAAATGTTTACTCACTAACTCACACACCACAAGTCGCACAGAAGTTTCCTCTTGAACAAAAAAGAATAGTTCTTGTAAAGATTTGTTTAATCTTCTAACGCGTCTGTTGGAATTCGGTGTATTAGAATCACCTTGTAAATTGAATGAGTGGCATCCAATTCTTTATCAATTTCACGCGATTCGTCAATGTCAGACCAATGGAACGCTTTTATATGGATCATTCCTTTTATACTATTAAGGCACCAGTGATTCAAACATCGTTGACGTAAGGGATGCAGTTGTTCTTTGCGTTTCACTTGTATTTTGACCAACTCTCGGTAAATGCGTTCTCTCAAATCCACAGGCAAACCACGAATATTCTCTTGTAAAGTATCCACGACCATGTCAAACACTTCTCCTAGAGAGAAAGTGACGAACGTAGTCGGTAATTTCTGGCCGCTGCCATTCCAGGAAACGGTCAAGAATGTCATTAAAATCTTCTAATGTAAATGGCCGAAAGCGAAATATTCGGATGAATGCACACTTAATCCAGAGAAATCTGACTTGTTTGTTGATTTTTTGTAAATTTCCTCCTGTGAATTTCTCGACATAAAAGTTCCTCAGTCACTCATTGAGAGTTTGCTCTGACAAGTCCCTACCAAATGCCCTTGTAGATCTTCTCTTGCAATTCGTTTGGTAATCTTTGAATATTAATTTTTAAATGGGGTTTAAATTCTTTTCTAGGTGTTGTCCAACGTTTGACTCCTTGCCAAGCTGGTTTCTTAAACAACATGGTATGCCACTTCAATGACTTGGTCCCACTAAAGGTAGGTAGTGACAATCCCGAGATCATCGAGCAGGTTCCAGGTAAGCGAAATCTTTCTTCTCCCACTGGTGAAGTGGCACAACCGCAACTGAAGCACTTGACTTTATCCCCTTCGCCCAAGTAGATACATCCGGCTCTAGCTAAATCTTCGGAGGTAGGTCCTCCAAGATATTTAGGCCATTTTCCTCGGAAGGTTTGGAATCGACTTTCAAAGTCGCAGTATTCAGGCAATCTCACAGGGAACGGATATTCGTCTTTCACATGTTCATTTTGATGAGGGTACGGTGAAATATGCAGGAGTTTGCTCAGTTTTGGATGACATCCGTAGGTTGGTAGCCGATAGTTTCATAATGATGACATCCACCATGAAAACCAGTAAAGTGAAAAGGTGAATGATAACGAGAGGCATCGCTTTCGCATCCGTCAGGTTTGACACACACAGCATCACTTTCCATGGTAGATACAGTCATAGCAAAGTTTCCATGATGTGGTACTGAATCGCTGAGGTCATAGCGTACGGCATCCCTGCCATCGCAAGGCACAGCATCGTACTCGAGAGTTTCTCGTTGGACTTGAGTCCTACGCTCGATACTTGCTGTGTGAAAGGATTCATCTTTCTCGCTTGGTGTTTGTAATGACAATAAACTATCGGTCTTGGACGTTGTCCCTTTATATACTCTGACCAATATTGACGTGACCATACGGTAAAGTGAAATGATTGGGAAGCCGTACTCGCTTCTGGTACACGATTTGATAGACGTTTTCCAAGGACCGGCTGACGATTTGTGCGCTTCGTGGGTGGTCACTTTAAAATTTCCATCCTCTCCAGACTGCAAGACTTCTTTCAAGACGTCAAAGTTCACCAGTCGACTGGTGCGATAATTGAGAGTCAATCCTTTCAATTTACACTCGGTGTGCACTTCTCCTTGTGGGTCTCGGTATTCGTGGCCGTAATTTTTGGGACCGCCACTTGCAAAACTTAGAATCTTGTCCTTTCAAAACTTAGAATCTTGTCGTCGGGATGCTCGTCCGTCCAGGCTCCTAAACGGTCTCCTTCCATTTTAGGCTGTTGTTGGCCCAGGCGATCGATGTAGATGCAACTGTCCGTGTCAAAATACAGCACACGATCTCCTAACAGTTCTAAAGCTTCGTACAGTTTAAAGCGAGCATGGGCTGTCACGTAAGCCGCAATGATGACATTTCCAAATTCGTCGGCTTCTACAAAATACAGTTCTTCTTCGTAATTGACTAAGATCAAGTCCTCACGAACGACGTCCATGTATTTCATGTATTTGGTTTTATCGCGAATCATCTAGAAGTAGCGTGAAGGTTCTGTTAGATACTCCGTCTTGGGTAAACACGGTCGTTGTGCCATTTTGCCCCACAGACAATTTAACGTCACTTTGGTAAACGATCGCTTTCCTTCATTCTTCTCTACGTGGTCTAAAGTGATGCCTTCCTGCTCCCAGTATTTCTCTTTCAATTTCTTTTGGTCTTCGGGAGTGTGGCACCAGGAAGGATAGACGCTGGCTTCTTGTCTCAGTTTTAGAAAGGCATTCACGCAGTCTGCAAAAATGCCTTTTGAGTCTCGTCGCCCATGTGGTATTTTTCTATCTAGGGAAGGTGTTAAAGTTCGTACACTTCTAACAGTTGCTATCCCAGATCCAGAGCGTTGAACAATTCCACGCTGACCCACGGTCCTGTCAGGTCGCGCTCTTCCTGGTGTGCTGACAAGGTCGGTCTTGGTTGCACGTTTCGGCATAAGTACGACACAAGTGAAACATCAGTTTTCCTTGGCAACGATGTGGTAAAACGGGATGGTACAAGTTCGTGAGAGGCACGACTGTGCTCTTGATCAATTCTTCGTATTGGCGAATGTTGTCCACGTCGATGTGTTCCGTCAGGAAATGAGGGTGCCCTGCGGAAAAGTTACAATATTTCCACACGTACGGATACAGTGAACACACGTCCAAGTATTTGATTTCTTCTCCTTTCTCCTCGTCGGCTTGATACAGCAAACAGGTGGCATTCGTCCGTCCTCCGTATAAACTGTCCAGCGGGTTCAGAGGGTCCGCTAGCTTGTAACATTCCACGATGCGTTTAAACTCAGGATCGGTTTTCAAACGGTTATCGTACTCGTGTTCCCACATTTCTACCACTTGGTATCATTGTTATTCTAACTTCAATCGCCTCTGACAAGTAGCCTGGTACAAGTCTTCCATGGTCCGTTGTAAAAACTGATTTGTAGTGTTACGTTGAGGGTAACAGATGGGACATCCGTGAAATAAGCAACTGTTAAACTTGTACACGATCTTGGGGTTTCCTAAGTCCCAGCCATCCACCGAATACCTTCCAATGGTGTTTTCGCCTCCTCCGTTGCAAGCGTGTTGGATCCATTTGTCTTCCTTGTCGCACAAGTAATGTAGCCAGCTTAGGGCTTTGACCGAATATTGACGTTTGACAAAGTTCGTCGTTTGAGGACTTATGACAGCCAAGGTGTTTTCGGGCATGAATGGTTGACGGTACACTAAGGAACACGCTTTGGCAATGGTGCAGGCTTCTTTCAAAGGGTCAATCACTCCGTGCTCCATGAACAGTTCTCGACATTTTCTACAGCAACGCCATAAAATGTCCACGTCGGAACGACAATATTTTAACATTTCTTCCTGAAAGTCGAAGGGGTCAGAGGCATGAGTGTGGTACCAAGCGTTGAAACCTTTTCTTTGTTCGGTACGCATGTTGTCGGGGTCGTAGTAGTGAGCCTCAGGCAAATGGGGTAGAACGGCGTGTTGATTGGCTTCGGTATTGAAAAAGTGCGGAAAATAGCTTTTGGCCATTTCTGTCATTCCAAACGTTTTAGGCATGAGACTCAAAGGCATGGCCATGTAACCCATCGAATCTTTAAACTTCACTTGCCCACTTGCACGGAAATGATTTTGGCTCCGTTCAAGGTCACTTTAGGACGTTCGGTACTTTGTTCCGTATAGTATCTCAAAAGAAGCTGTCCATCGTATCCCGAGAAATTGTGAGCTATCACCGTGGCATAGCGATGACAATCTCCGTAATGTTTGATGTCCTCTTGGCTCCACATCTCGTCGATGGGGTCTAAGATCCATTGTTCGAGATCGGACAACGTGTTTGGTCCCCGAAAGATTTTTCACGTGCTAGGAATCTTGCTATATTGAGGGCAATGAGTAAAGATAGGCTCTTGGATGCACTTCTCGCACGCTCAGTGAGCCACGCAGAAATTAGGAACGTGAATGCCGATCTCCTACATGCATTCGAAATCGAAAAAGATGAAATTGCCTTTCTTTTCTTCCTCCTCTTCATGTTTGGAATGGTATTTTTGAATGTAGCATTTGTGTTCCACGTCCATGATTTGGCGACAAATATGACATTGTTTCTTTCCTGAACAGACGTGCGCCTTGGCACAATTGGTACGTATGCCTTGTACAGAAGTAGGGCACAGTGTCAGGAGTTGACAAGCACATTTCTGCTGTGAACCTTGCGTCTTCAAATGTTGTTGGTAACAGGTCAGACTGACAAAAGTGCGTTGACAAGCTGGGAATGCACTCGTTCTTGTCGTTCGTCTAGACAGGGTTTAGAGGCCAAACATCCGTCACATTTTGATCCACAATGTTTGTGTTGCTCTCGATTGTTATAGCATAGTGACATTTCTCACAGTAATAACTGTATGACAGGAATGCAGTGATGCTGGTAACGGCATCGAAATGTTCATCGTGATGATAGACGTGAATGTATTTTCTGTCTTTGAAATCTTTGCCTCGAAACACTTCTTGAGGGTGCACTTTCAAGGTGTAGAGTGGAGCCATTACGTCTTGCAAATTTTGCATTTGAGGAACGCCGCAGGGTGTGTCTTTAAATATATCTGCTTGCTGTAACAGGAGTTCTGCTTCTCTTCGTTGTTTGGCTCTGTCCGATTATCGAATAGCTTTCCAGGCTCTTTTCCATTCAGCCGTGTCTTTCTTGTCGGCATACGTTCGTCCCTTCACGATGGCACGGGATAAACACATCTTGTCTTGAAGATTGTTATTTGAACGAGTCTGCGCTTGATGCTGCGAAGGTCGTCTACCAATAATTCCTTTTTGCGTTGTCCGGTCCCTTGGGGAAGAGAAACGTGGGTCATGAACAGTGTTGCATTTCCATCAGTGATGTGAAACTTGTCGTTGGATTGTTGCACGTGTTGGATGTTGTCCATGACTTTGGAAGGTGTCACTTCTGCAGGGCAGCTCAACTCGATCCAAACATGGGACTTCAAACTGTCGTGATGAATGGGTAGTCTCAAGCGATCGTCTTTTTTGGCTTCACATTGCTGTTTCAGTGTGGTTAACAAAGAATCCCACACATCGGTGTTGAACCCCTCTGCTTTCTCAAACGGTACTTCTGACTTGAAATCTTTAAACGTCACCGTGTACGTGTAGGCTGTAGTTCTAAATTTTCTAGAGGAGCGTTTGTCCGTCTCTCGGATGTGGTAGTACTTTTCAGGGTTTACTGGTGGTGTTGAACTTTGGTTGGGTGTAGACTCTCTCGGTCTGGATTCTGGCTCACTCATGTCATCTTCAAAATAACTGGCATGAATTTGAGCCGATACTTCAGCTACTGTGCGAGGCGATAAGTCACGTTTCTGCCTCTTACTTCCTTCTCCTTTCTTTACCAAATAATGCAATCGTTTCATCTTGACTACAAAAAGTCAAATGACTACATTTGAAAAGCCATTGACCCCTATATATCCATGTCAGACTAGTAGAGTTATATATATATATATATATATATATATATATATATATATATATATATATATATATATATATATATATATATATATATATATATATATATATATATATATATATATATATATATATAATGGGCTGGTGCCTTCCCTCTCAGTATTCATTTCACTCTCAAGCCGACCAGCACGATGGAAAACCCACACAGATCGAACTTCTGATCAGAGCTTTGCGAGGTGTCATAAGAAAGTTTTCTTCAGAGAAGCCGACGGACTACTCTTCGTCCTTTCGAGATAAAAGTCAAGATACTTGCTGTATCTCTCAGAAGAAAGGACATTGGGCTACAGGACGTCAAAAGGCAAGACCAGTGTCAAAAGAGACAAAAATTCAAGATACCTGTTATCATTGTCAAGAGAAAGGACATTGGTCTTCAGACTGCCCTAAGAAACAACAGGAGGAGGAGGAGGAAGAAGATGAGGTGCCCTCGGCAAAAAATGAACCTCGATACGTCCAGGGAGAGAAGAGAGAAAAGAAAAGAACACGAGAAAAATGTCAGGAAGAAGAGGAGGAAAATCCCGTGAAAGTGAAGAAATTGAAAAAACAGAGAGAGTGAAAGATAAAAGATACAGAAGAAGTCTATGACCTTTTTAAAAAAGTGTTGTGTTGTGTTGTGGCATTGGATTGTAAAATTTGTATCAGAATAGACCAGACTGAAAAACGTAAGTGTCTCCTAGTTTTGATTTTTTAGAATAAGGGCCTACAGTCATGCACTAAGACACGTACATCATGGGGTTAAATGAAGGGATTTTGAGTTTTAACTGATTTTGGCAAAATGAATACTAACTCGTTTCGAAAGAAGTGGGTGGCCCTGGAAAGGGTCGTTGGGTGTTTGTTTTTTCAAAAAACAAACTCAGGAACGAGAAGCAATCTGCTTTAACTGCCTTAAGCCTTTGCCACGGCCAAGGCTTACTTCTGGACTTGCTCCTGTCGATGATCTGGTAGAAATCACTAGGGGTGATATCTCAGATGTAGTAACCGGGTTGGAGTGTTTGTCTCGGGAAGGTCTTTTTCTCTTGGGTCGTAATAAAGAAGTCTGATACATTTGTTTCAGACTTCTTAACTCTGCCAAAATGTCTAAGAGTACCGTTACCATTTGACTTTCACTGTTCTCCTTCTCTCCTAGACCTCGTTTCTTCTCTGCTTCTTCCTTCTGTCGTTTCCTTCTTGCCTCTTCTTCTTCTCGCTGTTGCTGTTGAAGGAGAAAAGCTTGTTCTGCTTCTTTCTGCTGTTGTAAAAATTTCTCCAATTCTTCTTTCTGTCTCTGTTTAAAATCCTCGACCTGTGGTAAAGAAGGAGAAGGTGTTAAAGGTACTGGTACCGGAACAAATTCTTGCGAAGAGAGGCAATCTATTAAATCCCAATTAAAATCGACCTCTTCTGAAAGTAGCCCTGTGTTAACTTTGGTAGCCGCTGCTATGCCATCGCATCTCGTCTCCACGGCCTGTGCACCCCAATTCATTGTCTTCTTAGTTTCCGTCATGTTTCAAAAGACAATGTTGCATCGATTTACTGAGTACAGACGCTAGCGTATCTATGTAAGGAATGTGACGTTACAGGTTGCTCTCTTCGGATTGGAAGACCGACTCCGGGAAGTGACTGAATTTTGTAACGCGTGTTAGGATTGGTTAACAATTTCAATCGATTTCGATCCGGTATTCCACTATAAATAAACGGGGTTCACTTCATTCCCTTCACCTGTTCTCGCCACAAGATGTGGACAAAGGTTGAATACTCAACTCTCGTATCGTCGATGCTGTTCCGTACGGACTTACCCATGTATGTTAAATCATCATGGACCATCATCCGGATCACCTGTACGACTGTTTGGAAAAGAAGATGCTATGTGGAGAGACAGGGCTGTCTGAAGCGAGTCCTCATCTACGGTCCAGAGGTTAGACAAAGTTTGAGAAAGAGAAGATCAGTGAGATGTCCTCTATGTTAACGAACTGGTGTTAACATAAAAACCAATGGCCCTTTTCAGGGCCACTTTCATATGCCTCGAAAAGATTTATTCTTTCTTGCCTATATGTGTTATCTATGTGTTTATATATGTCTATATCTCTCTTGTATTTTTCCCTACCTAGAGTAGCTGCGTGTATTCAGGTCAGCCACTTTCCACATTGTTGCAAGTGTCCAGTACCGTGACGTCATCCCACTTGTTCCATTCCAATTGTCTGTATACTCAATCTTGAGGCAATAGTGCCGGGACCCTTTTTTAACATAGAAGTCTACGTGAGGCTATAATGCCTGACCTGTGCCACTTGAGGTTATAAATCTTGAGGCTTATAGTGCCGGGACCTGTTTTCAACATTACGGTCTACGTGAGGCTATATCACCCCCATATACTACTAATGTCACAAGGTTCTGTTCTAAAGACAAATTCAAAACATATGCATTCATTGAGCACAGGTTTCACTAACATTATGCCTAGTGAACTGACTCAAAGTACACAATAAATTCAAACTAACAAAACTGATTTTAAAAGAAAAAGAAAACGAAGGATAAAAGAAAATAAGGAACACACACACACACACACACACACACACACACACAATTTAGAGTACTGCAAAAGTTTGCAAATGTGTATGAATGTGTTACCAGTAAATTCTTCAGCTTCTATTTCATCTTTTGCTTAGCTAGTTTCTCTAGTTCTAGCCATAGCAGATATATTGTGCAATACTTTCCTTCTCGAAAATGAGGGTTAGAATTGTTTGGTTTGGTTTCATACTTATGGCACGGGAACACAAGTAGGTTATTTAGTACCGAGACAATTGGAGTCAAGTGCCTTGCTCAATGTCACTCCACTGTAGTTGAACATGCCTGGTCTGGTGGTAGGATTCGAACCCACACCCTTTCGGTTGTTCTCACATATATCTATATCATATGTATTATTTTTATAATTTAGATTTATTTGAGACATTTTTGTTCAAGACAATTTTACTTGTAAGATTCTTTGACTGACTTATTATAAGAAGAGTACATGTAACGTAATACATTTTCCATTCATAAATAAACAGAAACACACCTTAAAAACTGGATACAGTATATCAACAGGAAGAGCAGAGAAAAAGCGACAAAGCCACACGCTTTAAAACATGATAGGACACAAAATATCCTGCCTATTTTGAAGCTCTGGCTCCACTTCTTGAAGTGACTTGCGCTGCACTTCCAACAGCAGAAATAATCATAAGAAATAGAGTTTCGAATTCGCCAATGTTCGGAACACCTGCAGCAATAATTGCCAGTGGAATCATATAAAACAAAAAGCAGACATGTGTAATATAGGTAAAATCTCTTGAAGCAGTAAGCTATGGAAGATCTTCTCCTTGTTTTTTTTTCCCCCAAGATCACTGTTATTGTGATTGAAATCTATATCTGTTTCTTTCATCCTATATGATTATAGACATTCATTTTGTCACCCCATGGTTGTACTTTGTCTTCTACAGTATCAAGCAAATAACATGGAACTGCAATCAATGTTGTCCAAGATTTTGACATGCAAGTCACCATTGAGCAAGAAGACGTCATTGATGATTCTCTCAACTTGCTCTTGCAGATCAGGTCTTAGTTGATCCACCTCTATTCGTGTGGTCTTAGGTCCATCATAGTAAGCGTCAGGTATTTCCGAGATGGAAAGAGAACCTAGGTTAAATCCTAACTGGATCATATTCTGAACGTGATGGGTGCCTGTAGGTGATATTAGATTTTTGAGCCGGCTTTATCAGTAACGAAATATAAATTATCCTCACCAATTTCTTTTTGTTTTCCTCTCCAATTGACACTTACATGATAAATATTGTCTATTATCATTAGTGGGGGGGGGGAGGGGAAGGGAGGGACAATCGGAACAAACACTGGTCTTTAAAGTAATGTTTTACTGCATCTGTATTGTATTATTTAAAGACTGAAAATTTCAGGTTTATCTTCTCAAAAATTGAAAGCCATTATGGTAAATCAGTTTGAATTACGAATTAATAAAACCAATATTCACGACATATAGTTTGACAACCTGAGTCTGAAGTACCAATTCTACAACCTGAGTATACATGTTTTAGTATCGCGTCTTTGGTAGGCATTCTAGGAACACTGACTCGTAGATTACGTCCAGTAAAATACATTCATTGAAATTTTAGTTCTCTAACAACGTGTGACTCAAGCTAAGATACCATCAATGGATTAAAGATGTTATACACTTATCTACTTAACATTCAAGTGCAAGATAGTTATGGAAATATCAACTGGGACGTAGGATAGCGGTCTCGTATATTACAGTATTACATTTAGCACATGAATACCTTAATATACAGCGCATAGTTAAGCCTCCATATCATTTTGTAAGTGAACTGTACACAGGTAACTTTGGAACATAAGGCAACCATTCTCTTTGCCTTTGCTCCTTTTTGTCGTTATGACAGTAAACATTATACGTGTCCAGTCGTACAAATCAACGTAAATGTTCATTGCTGATAGATTGGGGTAGGAGTGGTAGTTCATGCAGAAAACAACGGAATATTTGTAATTATCATAGTGCGTGTGCTACAATAAAGAATATATGAAATGTAGCACTTGCATCGAGTGAACAAACTGCTGTGTAGATAAATACAACAGAGCAATGTTTTCCTGATCCTGAGCGATAGTTCTTGTAGCAATCGTTCCAGAGCTTGAGGTCCTTTTGAACACGTTTCCGAAGTAAAACGTTATAAAACAAAACTATGCAATGTTAAGTCTATAGTTGCACCTATCATTTTGTGCAATAAATTTATTTCATTGTATAAGTACATTAAATTTTGAAATTGCCCGCATGTTGGCCGTTGCGTTTATATTAGATATAATGTCCGTAGTTTTTGTGCTTTAGGAAGAGCCAGGGTTGACTCTCCCATAACTGTCGTAATTATATGTAAAAGTACTACTGGGGATCAGTCTGAAGGATCATGACCTTGACGATACAATCGCAATATAGAAAATGAATAGATTAGTTTAGAAATGTTTCGAAATGTTTTTCTTCAAAAGATCCTGAAAAACAAAGAAGCAAAAACTGAATTTTAATTTGAATTGTTTTTATTTTGGGGTATTCATTGTTAATATCCATAATGCTAAATAGTCGTATTCACCCGGAAATTGACCTGACGTGTAGGGGTTGGTCAGGTATGACAAAAGTGCGAAAAGTAAAGAATAGTTACAAAAAGGTGCAAAAAGTAACGACAAGTTACTAAAGTTATCTTCGATGGCGAAATGTTCATATATATATATATATATATATATATATATATATATATATATATATATATATATATATATTGACCGACTAAAGGTGACTATATTTTGATTTTTAGTTTTAATTAATACTTCTATTTCAGAAATGATATTATATTATGTAGTAACTCATTGTGCATAGGATTTAATGTAACCTTTTTATATATAAAATATTTCAAAGAAAGGTCCTTTTAGCGAATGGTATCCTTTTCACGAATAGGGCTTACCCGTCCTCGAAATAGACGGTTTAAATTTTATTATCAGTTGCAATAAATATTTCTGTTTCACAAATGAATGTATAATGTGCAATAACCTATTTTTCATAGCATTTCATATATCTTTTAATAATGAACGTTTTTAGCCAATGGGGTCCATATCGCGAACAGTTCCAATCAGTATTTCCATTTTAAGATAAATAAGAAGTATTATATTTTGAAATGATATGGACCTTGAAATGTACGACCGCTCCGGTGACCTTGTGGTTAGAGCGTCTGCCTCGGATGTGGGAGGTGGCGGGTTACAACCCCGCCGAGTCATACAAAAAACTTACAAAAATGGTACTACCAGCTGCCTCGCTAATGCTAGATATCACTGTAAACTGCCACAATAAAGACATCATAGCAATATGACTGAAAAATTATTAAAACTACGTTAAAAATCCAAATAAAAAACACACACTTTGAAATATACTATAGAACGAAATTCATTCGCATAAACTGTATTAACAAAAAACTTCGTCAGCATTGGACAAGAAATCATAATCTAATCTGGCATAAGTAAGGTGACCCTTAATGAGCTGGTAGCGGTTCTCTTTTGTTTTGTTCTAGTAACCCCAAGAAGAATCTATTCCACAACCTCAGCTTGTATTTACATTAAAAACGTATATCATAAATAATTGTTGAATATACGACAACTAGCTTAAGAACTATGTATTATGGTCTGTTTGCTGTGCTTTTAATCCTACTTTGCCTTAATCGTCAAAATGTTGAAGTAGTAAAGTTCTTCTTTTTGTTCTCAGAATTGTAAGATGGATTGTATTTTCTGTGAGGTATGTGAAGTTCCAATGTTTCGAAAAGTAAATATAAAGTTAACTTTTTATCATTCCATTATCAACTGTTCAACACTATCAAACAGTAATGCATATAAACTGACCCAGTGTACTTATTGACTGATTGATTATGCCAATCATGCTTTCTTCACATTATATCTACCCCCTCCCCTCCAATTTTTATAAAGATTTATTGATGAATAATACAATAGTATCACGTACTTAGCTGTTATCATCAAATTTGAAGATACTGGTTGATTTGTTGTCTTTTGAATCAAATCTCGAAGCAGTAAACCAATATATTTTCATTTTTACTTTTGAAACATTTGAAATTTAATTTAAATTACATATTAAATGCAATAAATATTGATTTTCGAACATATATCACATCTATGTAACCATAGATCGTAAGGTTATTTCAAGTCGGCATTATAACTTGTGTTATAAAATGGGATTAAATTCTGTAAATTGGCAAATGGCATCAAACGTGCGGCGTTGGTTTTGCCAATTCATGGTCACACTATGTGTGTTTGCAGTTAAATTAATTTAGGATGCAATGATCAAAGAAAGAAATAAGCAAACGGTGATAATTTGAGACGGTGTCCAAAGGAAAACTCAAGAGATACCAAAGTACACTTCCTCAGTGTATTGTCAACTCGTCTTCTTGACTACTAGATGTGGGTCTTGTGCAGCACTGCAGCAGCTCCGTTGATTGAGCATCTGACTCGTAAACCAAGTGTCATGACTTCAATACCTGCCCAAACCTAGCTCTACTTGACTGCCTAAGTGTATCTTTGGAAATAGCACTTAGTCCCAATTCATCAGCAGGATATAATCAACCATGTGTTAAAAGTGCTGTTCAAACTAACAACAAACCAAATCAGATTGGTCAAGAATGGTAATGCTGTTTCAGGTAACACTTCCTACCAAAGTTGTGCACCAGGTGCCTTTTAACCAGAACAGTTTTGCATGGCAGCATATTGCAAAAGCCACTATAGCCTTTCTATACATGCTGCTGGACTGTCTTTACTTAGTTGTCCACCTTCACAAAATGGTTTATGCACTTATGTGACAACCATCAGACTTTATCCGATTATAACCATTTAACCCAAAATAGCAAGGAAAATTTGACAATCAGTATGACAGTGCAGGTATTGTTTTCCAACATTCAATACATAGTATACGTGGTTTTGGGCAATTTGGCATATCTACTGAGCTAATTCAGGTGGAAGTGTCACATGATTACTTTGGAATTAATGCATCTCCTACCATCTGTACATGCATATGTCTACATGTTAAAATAATCTCAGGTATATGGGGTTTTTTTTATATACATAAATACAAGTATGACAAAAGGGTTTTCTTATAAAGTTAGAAAATAGTATAGGCTAGATATGTAATTTTGGGTCTGGCATTGCACATTAGGCCTGAAAGCAAATACCTGCCCTTTCTTTGAATTAAATCATAATTACGGCAAATGAGTACTTGCCCACTAGCACTATTGATCCAAATCTGTATATTCCTATAGATATGGGCACAACTAATATTTCAGGCATATTAATAAGATTAAATTAACAGTTAAAGTGCAACGAAATTTACTCCACGGCTAGTCCATTAGTATCTTAAGTATTAATTATCAAGTGAACTAACTGCAATGAACCAGTGAAGTCTATGATAAAGCTGATCTTGACTGTAATAGTCAACCATATATACAAAAAAAAATCTTAAAAATGCTGACCTAAACCTAGATTGCAATTATAAAGACATTTTGTTTATTGATATAAACTGTTTCAAAGAAGCAGCTCTTAACAAGGCTAAGTGACAGTGCATGATCTTTAATGACTTCAGCAGATGGTTCATATTTGAAGAGTTGTCATTACCTCTGTTTCACATGTTGATGATGTTCCTCTGATATCCCTACTGTGTGAGTCAAAAACTCAAATCATTGGTTGAGTGTTAGTTCAAAGGAGTGCAATGGTACATGACCGTGTCTTGTTACCAACAGTCAAGAAGGCGTAATTCCGAATTTCAAGACAGGTGATGGCTTGATCTAGTTTATAGAATGGATTTGTTTCATTTTCACCTTGGAAAACTGTACAATCCATTTTTGCATATAATGCTACCTGGCAAAATCTACTTTCTATTGGTATTTTGCTGGGACATTCATCAGGCAGTAGATATTGTCAGATCACCAGATTGCAACACTGGTATAAAGAAGATCGCCCATAATCAATGTTTTGACCAATGTGGCTTGTGACCAGCTTTCCAAAATTTGTGGATGCTTTGGTAAATGACATGAGGACAATGAAAGAGCCATGGCATCCACGCCCACTTAGAAAGATGGATATCTTGCTGCATTAATGCACAGGCTCATGATGGTACCTTAAATCTAGTAGAATACCAGTTGGTGTATGAAATAAAAAAGTCCCTTCCTCTCTTGTCATATGATACTCTTATGTAGCTATATTTTACCCAACCAACCCCAGTCCATATTATTGCATGTTTAGTAAACATTCTTGAAGCTCTGGTTTCCATGAAGATATTGTCACTGTTTCAAATAATATTCTTCCATATTTCCATTACATTTAGAAAAACAAGTACAATCTTACAAATTTAATATTACTAATTTTGCTTGTATTATTCGTATTTCGCTATTTCACTCAAGAAGCAAGCATAGTATGTGTAAAAAATCAGATATATATATATATATATATATATATATATATATATATATATATATATATATATATATATATCTCTGAAGATCATGTACTACCACTGTTGAGCTGGAAAACATGCATTTAAAACTCCATAAGTATGATTCAAGACTGATTCAGTGATGGTAATCAATGCATTCAACTCAAATGTTTGCTAATTTTACTTGAACCTTAATTACCTCCAGTACTGTTTCAAAAATTGCAATTCCAAACCCCATGGAGCTTAATGGCTTCTTCATTTCTCTATACTTGGTATAATCCTTATTTAAAACAAAATTCATGTAGGCCTGATGGCTATCATCTTTCCCACCATGTGACATGCTCAAATCAACAAATGATGTATACTGCCATTACATGATTAACAATTTTCTTTGATAACAAATGTTAATTAAACAGATGTGGAACTTACATTAATATGTCATTTTAAAACAATGATGCATATTTTCATTGAGACTATTACAGTTCTAAGCATAGACTGATTTCTTGTCTCAAGAAAATATACTGGCACACCTCAAAGTCTGGACAGGGACAGGGTACTGGTCTAAGCCAGACATATTATGGAGTATCAAGTACCGGTACTTGATTACTTCTGGGCAATTCATAAACATATGTTTAGTAAATCAGGAGCAATCAGAAATGATTGCTAAATGAAATTTAATCATTTTCATTAAAGAATCATTAAGAAATTATTATATTTAATGATTGATTGCAGCAACCATATCAAATTAACAATAAAAACATGCATTTTGTCCATTTTATTCACATATAATTCCACTTGTGACATGTTCAATTTCCTTATTTGTGGGATGTGATGTCTATTTTGCATTAAACCCACAAGAATGCGACCTGGTTGAAACACCGCAAAGTCAATGAGCACTGTGTAATGGCAATTAATAATTTAAATACACAATTATTCTCAAATTATATTTGAACACAAATGTTGATTCCAATCAAAAAGGCTTCCCACAGGAATGAATTATATGTTTACCAAATCCCTATTTTCATCTAACCTAGATGTAATTTTAACAAAATATTCCAATTAAACTGCAAACAGGTAAGTTTCTAGAATATTCTTTGCCCAAAAACATATTTGCCTACAATCACGGACAAATATTATCAATGTTAGCATCATTCATATTTACAACATCGAACTTACAAATATAGACAAAAGTTGAAAACACAAGTAATTAAAAAGTACATAATATGAAATTTAAGATAAACCAAAACAGAGTACCAGTTTTTTTTGTTCAACCCTTGATGTATCATGTGCACCATCAGATGTCCACATTACATTTCATTACATTACACAAAACATGTTTTTACATAATTGTTAATTGTGACTAAACCTTTTATGACATACTTCACACTTAAATGGTTTTTCCCAAGTATGTACAACAGACAGTCATTGAGACTGAACCTTTAATCAGAGACATCACAATGTTTCCATAAACCTCTCATCACATACTCCACATTTGGGTTTTTTCCAATATGAATTCTGATGTTCTCATTCCGAGTTCGCCTTGACTAAACCTTTTATCATACACTTCACACTTCAATGTTTTTTTTTTTTTTTCTTTGTTGTGTTTTTGTTTTCCATTGTACATTCTCCTTAATAAATTTTTGCTCTCCAGTATGTATCCTTATGTACTTATTCAGATATCCACTCTGACTAAATTGTTTATTACCCATTTCACAATTAAATGGTTTCTCTCTAGTATGCATCTTCATGTGCACATCCAGACGTTCACTGCAACTAAAAATTCTACCACATACTTCACATTTATGTGGTTTATCTCCTGTTTGTACCCTTACGTGCCTTGTTAGATGTCTATTCTCACCAAACCTTTTATTGCATTCTTCACACCTAAATGTTTTCCTCTGCAGTATGTGTCCCAACATGCACATTCATAGTTCCACTGTGACTAAACCTTTTATCACATACTTCAGATTTAAAAGGTTTTTCTACAGAATGTATACACATGTGCTTATTCAGAATTCAGTATGATTGAAGCTTTTGTCATATATTTCATACTTAAATGGTTTCATCACTCCAATATATATCCTCATGTGCAGTCAGATGTAAACTCTCACTAGGTATGTATTACATAGTTCACATATAAATCATTTTTCCCAGCATGTGCCCTCATGTGCATTGTTAGTTGTGTGCCATTACTAAACATTTTATCACATACTTGATACTTAAATGGTTTTAATACAGTGCTGGTATGTATCTTTATGTGCTCATTCAGAGTTCCACTTTGACAAAACCTTTTCTTATGTTCTTCACACTTAATTGGTTTTTCTCCAGTATTTATCATTAAGTTCTCATTCAGATATTCACTTCACTGTTACCTTCTATGACATACTTCAAACTAACCGGTAAATGTTTTTTTTCCCAGTATGTGTCCTTATGTGCCTTGTTAGATGTCCATGCTGGCAAAAAGTTGTTACATCACATTTAAATGGTTTTAATCAACTATATATCCTCATGTGCTCATTCAGAATTCCACTGTCATTAAACTGTTCATCACCTATTTCAGATTTATAAGGGGCTTTTTTTCTTCACAATGTATCCTGATATGTGTACTGAGATTTCCACTCTGGCTAAATCTTTTATCACATACTTCAGTCTTAAATGGCTTTTCCCCAGTATATGTTCTCATGTGCATTATTAGATCACTTTGAGTCAACATTTTATTACACTTATATGTTTTTCTCCAGTATGTATCCTTATATGCTAAACCATGCATCCATTGCTTGACACTTTTCTGATGTTTGCCCTGTATGTATCATGATGATTGCTCATTCAGAGTTGCACTGTTACTACACCTTTTACCAGTTACATGTACTTTATGCTTACATTTTTCTTCTCCAGTATGCATCCTAATGTGCCTCATTAGATATTTCAATGAACATTTTATAACATCTTTACATTAACTGGTTTTTCTCCAGTATGTGTCCTCAAGCTGGCCCGATAGGCGCTCAGCATTAAGAGGTTAGTGTTAGGACTAGTCGGCCAGGATAAAGTGACTGGGTGTGACATCATGCTACATGCCTGTGGCATGATGCCTCAGTGCTAGATATCACTATAAACTGCCACACTGCAGACATCATAGCAATATGAAAGAATTGTTTTTAAAGCTACGTTAAAAATCCAAAACACACACATACACACGTGTCCTCAAGTGTGTATTCAGATTTCAATTGTTATTATACATTTTATTTCATACTTTAAACTAAAATGGTTTTTCTTTAGTATGTATCATAAGTGATCATTCCTGTTCAACTAAACATTTTATCATATGCTTCACACTAAAATGGGTTTTTCATCAGTATGTGTCCTCGTCAGATATCTACAAAAGTTGCTCAAAATTATATCACATGCTTCACATTTAAATGGTTTCTCTAAGTGTGTATCCTAATGCTATTTTCTAGTTCCACTTTGATGAATCCTTTATTAATGTACTTCAGACTTGTATGTTTTTTTTCCCCAGTATGTGTCTTCATGTGAGCATTCAGGTTTCCACTGGGACTAAACCATTTATTACATACTGCACACTTAAAGTGTTTTTCCAAAGTATGTATTGTCATGTGCCTTCTTAAATGTCCACCATTACTAAACATTTTATTACACATTTCACACTTAAATGGTTTTTCCCCAGTATGTATTCTCATATGCCTTGTTAGATATCCACCATTACTAAACATTTTATTACATACTTCACATTTAAATAGTTTTTCTCCAGTATGTATCCTTAAGTGCTCTATCAGATGTTCACTTTGACGAAACCTTTTGTCACAAACTGTACACTTAAATGGTTTTTCCTCAGTATGTGTCCTCATGTGCTTTGTTAGATGTCCATGAAACCATCTATTACATACTTCACATTTAAATAGCTTTTCTCCAGTATGTGCATTCAGATGTACACTTTGATGAAAACTTTTATCACATGCTTCACACTTAAATGGTTTTTCACTTGTATGTTTTGTTGTGTGCATAGTTAAATCTCCACTTCGATTAAACATTTTATTGCATACTTCAGCCTTTGTGTGGTTTTTCTCTAGTATGTGTCACATATATTCAGACTAAAACTTGTATCCAGTACTGTACACTGTTATGAGTTTTGTCCTATATGTATTATGATGTACTCAGAGTTCCACTGTTATTATAAACCTTTCATCGCATCCTTTTACACTTAAATGTTTTTTCTCTAGTATGTATACTCACTTGCCTCGTTACATGGCAATGAACATTTTATTACATCAGTACTCCATATTTAAATACATTTTTATTCCAGTATGTATCCTCGTATGCTCACTGAGCCTTTTTACTATGACAAAACATGCCATCGCAAAACTTCACATTTGTATGGATCTGTCATACGTATGACTCATTATGTACATATTTAGCTCTTTCACTTAGACAAGAACAATTTCTCGCAATCTTCATATCCCAGTATGAATATACGTGAGCACCTCGAGGCTGACGTAGTTAATGAACACGATTTAAAATTTCACACTTGTACATTTTCTCCTACTTGAACTGCGCGTTTATCATAATCAAAATTTAAAAAAGAATATATTAAAAAACATTATCTTGCAAAATTTTATTCTAAAGTGCTTTCTTACTGGGCTTTTCTTCAAAGTATGTTCACATTTATCATTACGGGTTGGTCGCTGACGTAGGCCTACGCATAAACACTTCTTGTTTCTTTTGTTTTACAAACATGCTTAAGAAGGTATCACATAAACCAATTCAATGCAACAGTGACTTGCAGCGCACATCCGTAAGAAGAACCCGAAGTCCACAGCTAGAACCCCTGCCAAACATCCACGCTGGGAACCAATTCAAGAGTAATATCTTCTTTATTAACAATTGTACAAAGAACAACAATAACAGAGCTAATAAATCTGTTACCCCTGTCTCTTCAAGCAAATTGAAATAACAATATTTCTTTGTAAGGTGATTTTAACAATATTTCTTTGTAAAGTAATTTTTCTTCTATTTTTCTCACGGCTAAAGCGAAGGCATATGAACACCCCCCACCCCCACCCCCTCTCTCTCTCTCTCTCTCTCTCTCTCTCTCATCCGCGATAGGAATTAAATAATCACACTAGCTACCGCACCTTACAGAGCGTATTGTGCCTGCACAAAATTCAGGTGAAATTAAGGAACCTTTTGAAATCCTCGATTAATATGGTTAAACTTTGACATCGAACAAACAACTCCTAGTACAATTGACGTAATTATATTTTGTATTGCAGGCTTTCTTACACCATCCTCACCTCTAAATAACCCCACTGGTTTCAGAATGTTTAAAATTTTTGGTAAGTCTCACATATAGGTCTCAAACGAAATGTAAAGTATAAGATCCCTATATCCCTATACAAATTCACGACTGTTTATTTATTTATTTATTTTTTTAATCCTGTACCCATAATATGTTGAATACGAGCATTTACATAACCGATCATAACATTCTCACCAGGAACCAAAACAATTAAAGACATTATCTAGCAATAGTCAAAATCATACCAAAGTTATTTCAAATTCTGCGTCCATGATCAATCGAGGAATTTCAGGAAGCGCTTTTACTCTGTCATGTAGTACCTACTAAAATGGGGTATGTAATACCGCTCGAATTATTGCATTCGTAGTGTAAACCAGCCTCTAGATTCGTTCTTCTCTACAACAAAATAATAAATATAGTCTAGTCTGTAAATGTACAGAAATCAAGGAATACCATGAAGTTCTTTTGTTTCATGTTCCTTCAAAGATATATGGACATGTGCTATGTAGTACCATACGAATTCTAGCAGCCGTATCAACAACTAACTTATACATCTGTGTTTGTATGTGCCCAAGTAAAATGTGTTGGGATTCCTTCACATCAACCTACCGTTTTAATTTTAGAATACTTGCTCAGAACCAACTAGAATTTTCTCTTAGTAAATGCCTGAGAAATATATATTGGGCGTCCTTCACATCTGTAGACGTCAAATTATCTCCATGTAGAATACAGATATTCACATCATTAATCATAAAATCCCCGCTGAGAACTAAAACAACTTCACATATATTTTATCATACTAAGATAGGATATTTGAAATTATGTGAGCTGTATAAATCAACAAATTTCATACTCTTCGTTCTTTACATGTTTAACTTAACACGAAAGGTTTCTGAACCTATCCTATAAAGTACCGTATCAATTTTAGCATCCGAGCTCAGAACCAATTTAAATATTTCTCTTTGTAAATGACTGAGTCATATATATTTGGTTTCATACACATCTCTAAACGTCACATTATCTCCATGTATATTAGCAGCTTTATTCTTAAATCGTTGCTCACAAGAGCTGTTTCCTATGTAAGGTACCTACACTCATTTCTTTCAAGCGATGCATCTGCGCTTAGAACCACGACCTTCTTAACACTGCCTCTCACAGCACAAGTTGACGCCAAAGTAAACATCAGTATTACTATTTTTTACAATAACCATCTGATACTAACCACCAGTACATTAAAAGACTATTCCTTATTTTAGACAAAAATCTTATCACTTATTTTAGACAAAAATCTTATCACGAGGGGATATAGTGTAACAATCGACTAAAGTCTGTTCATTACTGCAAGTTCCCTTATAACATCCGAGCCTAGAACCAACATTTCCCAGTGGAAGAACATTACACAAAAATAGTGTTCCGATACTCATACATCTTTAAGATTAAATGACAAATGAATAAGATCTTTAATGCCGCATATAAAGTCAAGTCCTTTTCACAATCATGTGCCGATAACATGTAGAATACGGATATTAACTTTATCGATAATAACATCCCCGCTGAGAACCAAAACACCTTCATATATGAAATACCATGCTCTAGGTTACATCTTTAATAGGATATTTGAAATTCTGTGTGCTGTAGAAATCAACAAATTTCATACTGTTCCTGCTTTTCAGGTTGTTTCACTTACATCAAAGATTCATGCTCCTGAGCTATAAAGTACGGTATCAATTTTTGCATCCGTGCTCAGAACCAATTTATATATTTCTCTTTGTGAATGTCTGAGTCATATATATTTGGTTTCTTACACACCTGTAGACGTCACATTATCTCCATATATATCATTTAACATCTCTTCGACTTTCGGTATTGCAATTTAGCAGCTTTATTCTTACATCGTTGCTTACAAGAGGTGGTTCCTATGTACGGTACCAACACTCGTTTCTTTCAAGCGATGCATTTGCGTTCAGAACCCCGACCTTCTTACCACTGCCTCTCACAGCACAAGTTGACGCCAAAATAAACATCAGGATAACTAATGTTTACAACATCCATCTGATTCTATCCACCAGTAAATTAAAGAACCATTCCTTATTTTAGACAAAAATCGTATCACGAGGGTATATAGTGTAACAATCGACCAAAGTCTGCTCATTACTGCAAGTTCCTTTATAACATCCGTGCCTAGAATCAACATTTCCTAGTGAAAGAAAATTACACAAAACTAGAGTTTCGATACCCATACATCTTTCAAAACAACTGACAAATGAATAAGATGCCAAAATAAACATCAGTATAACTATTTTGACAATAACCATCTGATACTAACTACCACTAAATTATAGTAAGTACTAGTCCTTATTTTAGACGAAAAGGTTATCAGTCGAGTATATAGTGTAGCGTGAACCCAAAGCCAATTAATTAATTCAAGTTTCTGTATAGCATTCGTGCCTTAAACCAACATTTCTTGGTGAAAGAGAATTGTAAAAAGAACAGGTCCCACTCACATCCTGCTATCAAAACAAATGACAAGGGAGAAACTATATCTTTATTGCCACATTGAAATACATGTTCTTCTCCCAATCATGTGCCCAACATGTAGAATACGGACATTCACATCATGAATGATAACATCCCTGCTCTTAACCAAAACAACTTCATAAATGTTTTATCATACTATAGGTAACATCTTTACAAGGATATTTGATTTTGCGTGTGCTGTATAAATAAAAACTTTCACACTATCCGTTCTTTCCATGTTCAACTCTATTCCTGGGCCTGTGCTATAAGGTACCGTATCAGTTTTACCATCCGTGCTCAGAACCAACTTATGCGTTTGTGCTTATGAATGCCTGAGTAAAATATATTGTGCTTCCTGCATATTTGTTCAAGTCGAATTATCTCCATGTAAATTGTTTAGCATATCATGTTCCTTAAGTAATATAATTTTCCATCCTTATGTTTTATTCATTTCTCAGAAAAGCACGGTTTCTATGTATGGTACTATACACGTATATTGAAGATATGCATCGCCGCTCAGAACCACGTTATTCGTAAATAAAGATATCCTAATATAACTCCTAAGTAGATACCCTTTCATTTACTAAAAACAAACAATTGGCTGGAACGACACTTAATCATACTTGACTAAAGGAAAAGCAACATCTGCGTCCTCCATATCATCTATCCCCACTTCTCCATTGAATTAACCTTGCCTAAAGTTAAAGTAACGTCTTTTCAGCCCTCTATCTTTCTACCCCCATCTCACATCTCTCTCTCTCTCTCTCTCTCTCTCTCTCTCTCTCTCTGACACTTTTTTATTTTTCCGGAAAAGTTCTTCCGTGCAAAGCATGAACGAAGAGTTTAAAACACATTAATACCAAGGACTGATTTTAGGTTGTGTGTACTTTTTCAAGTGCTTTCTATATTTCTCTCATTGAAAATATGGCATAAGGCCTTCAAAAATATACTCTGTTGGTATAAATTCGTTTGTGTGTATATGTTGCGAATAAATGAGAAATTCATAAGCCTTTGTATATGTGTTCTATTTGAGGGTTCCTTTTTCAGTATTTATTTTCACCAAATGCATTTATAGGTCACTATCAATGGACTGCAGCATGATATTATGATTAGTTAGGATGAACTGAAAAAGTGTTTGTTTTATTTTCTTTAGATATTCATGTTCTCTGAATAATTCATTCACGAAAAAGAAATATATATATTCATTTTTGCTATCATAAGGCTGTATTGGCAATGTGAGGGATGCAAGAGTTGGTTTCACCCTTCTTGCCTTGGACTTCAAGAAGAACCGCCCGAAGTTTACTGCAAAGACTGTAAGGTAATGATCTTGATTTATTGTTTTCCTCTGTGTCTATGTCAAATTTGTTGTGTCTATTTTTAGTTTCTTCACCCTGAGTTCAAATGTATGCATTTTATAACATAAGAACAATTTAGCTGTATGCAGATACATTTCAACCACACACTAAGCTTGAACCATGCCTTGCATATTATTCCTCAATGTAAATTCCCTCAGTAAGAAAGTATATAGTGTCTCTATAATGTGTAATACAGCCAAAATCTAGACCACCTTAAATTGATTAGATTTTTGTGAATACTTTCTACTGGATTTATTTCAATTATAATATGAATCGACATCATTAAGTAGTGTACTTATCTGTTCTATTCTCAACGAGTGCAGAAATATGTTAGAACATATTAACACTAAAGTGGCCTCACACTTAAAGCTGGGATCATCTTTATTGATTCAATAAATAAACATGATGTACTGCATAACATTTGGAATACACAGTACGCATATTGAAAGAAACTGCAAATATGCAAAATTCATACACATAGTGCAGACTTTATTTTTCCATGAAACATTTCATATTCACTTTAGCAGACACTGACAAGTGGTTCATAAATATTGTATATCAGTTCCAAATTGTAACAAAATACAAACATAAATAATATGCCGGCCTGTAAGGGGGTGTTACTTGGTTAGGTTAAATGAATTGTCAATTTAAAGTGCTTGTAGTTTTGTCACGGACAAGTGGTATTTTCAATTTCATGCTTCTTAGATCTTGTGTACTAGCGCTGTGATGTTGTGTCACGCCATTAACATGGCTATTAAATCCCCAAAACTGATTGATACATACTAAATGTTTAGATAATTGCTTACATACATACAGAAAGTCCCTACATATTTTAACGTTTATAAGCCAACATGAGATTAAAAACAAACCTGTGTCTGATTATATTATGGAGAAATATCAACCATTCATGTAGAAATGTACTATAACACTTATTAGTGACTCTGCCAACCATTCATGTAGAAATGTACTATAACACTTATTAGTGACTCTGCCAACCCCATCTCTACCATACAGAGATTAGAGTGCGGTTTTGTCAATGTTCCCCTCCGTTGTGTAAATTTGTCATCAGACAAGTCTCAGGACGCGTGACTGATGGAACAATGACGTCTTTACTCATCGATGGTATTCATTTATTACCAGGCAATGACCAAGATGGAGATAAGGTTGTGGTTAATCCAAGCATTGTTTGGATCAGAAAGTCGATCCCGTTGAAAAAGGAATCCCTGATTTATACCAAGCTTGTGCAATTACTAGTGTTATGTTTCATTCGCTAAAACGTCCAATTTGTACCTAACTGAAACAATAGGAAGAAAGAAAAAGATTTCTTAGGAAGCAACAAGGCAATTAAATTTTTAATTCCTTCAGAGCTCAACGAAAGTTTTGATTGAAGCATTTAATAGCATTACACACTTAAATCATTAGGCATTTAATTTAAAATAATTTCTTACTGGACTATTATGATATATGGTACAATTATATTATTTTAATAACATAGTGGCAATATTATAGGCTACTAATTCAATGGAACAGTTTTTAGTTCTAAGTGTTTAGAGATCATTAAGTGAAGACGTACAGTTCAAGTTTGATTGCATTATCCATGATTAGGAGAAAGGCAAAGTCTCATTGGAGAGAGGTTATGGTCCTGAAGATGATGAACGAAGCAATACTACGAAGTGAATATTCGAGACTCAACGTAAGGTATTTATTGTAAAATTGAAAGTATTTAAGAGGAAAACATAATACTTTTATAATTTTTAAAATGCTTTATCACTGTTATCTTATGTAGAACTTATTCACCTTTTCATATAATCATATATTACCCTGATGGCACTGACTTTCTGTATTAACTGGTACCGATCAGGCTTCATTCACGTAGTTTCGCCAAGCAAACTTTATTTCATATCTTTCACTTTGTCCTTAAGGGTTGTTTGTGAAGCGGTTGAGTATTCAGGCTTTTGGAAGATTAATTCTATGAAACAAGAAATGAATAATCTGTAAATTACGATGATTTCATGTTCAGCGCTAATTGAAAAGTTTTGTATGCTTACTTTTCAGACACTAGAAAAGATATCAGAGACGTTCTTGAAGGAAAAGTTTTGTTGGAAACTATTGACAGTATATATTGTAATGAATGAATGGAATTCGCGTTTACATTAGTTAGGCTCTTAGAACGGTAGAATAAACATTATTTAATTCTTCTTTAAAAACAAAAACAAGTAAGATGCAAAACATTATTTTTTTCCGCAGTTATCGATGCATGCATTCATTTCAAAACTAACTCGTAATAAGAACGTGATTTGAAAATACTAAAGTGATAGAGTTAATATGAAATTAGAGACTCTTTGAAGTCGAACTATTGAATATTCTCTTTGCGTATAATGTATACTTTCTAGGAAGAAGCTCTTGCAGATTACCTGTACCAGACAATAAGCTGTGATAACGACTGCTGGTAAGTTTTTCTTTCATAAGTTTTAGATTAGTTTACATATAAATTAATGTTCTTTTTCACATTGCTGCTCAATCATTACTTGGTTGACTTTGTCGTCTTTTCTCCCAGTCATAGATATAATTTTATATTTGTCTTATATTGTAATACATAACATAAGGCAAATCTATAGTAGGTTCTCAAAGTCATATCCTAAAGAAATCATACAACACAGTATGGGGTAAAACTTAGCAAAGTCGTAAACAGGCATTTATTGACTAAAGTGCCGAAAGTTATGTGATAAATAGAAACTTATACTCGTGTTGATTTCATATGAAGTTAATGAAATTCGTTGCATAATACAGTATGTCACCTACCCTGGCATATATAAATATTCAAATCGTTTAATAAATTTCATATGAAATAATTTCTCATTTACTTTAAGAAAGCTGTGCTATTAGAACTGCTTTTAAAAGCCAAAATCGATAATATCAACAAACGGCTCAACATGATATGAAACAAAATATTTTAATGCACAGGGTTCACTTATATTTGACGTGTATTCTTCAAAACATTCATTTGTTTTCTTAGCCTTGTACATGAAAAAATATTTTCAGCCAAAACATAAGACACGTACGCCATCATGCTTTTTGCCACTACTGGTCAGCTGAACTGAACAAACGGAGGAGGAAGTACGGATTCGGGCACGATATACTAGAAGACGAAGAGGTAAGTGTTCTCCGCAGCTTACAACCTCACTGAAACTGCGATGTAGAGATACAGCTGAATTTAATCTCCATTTCGCCTGTTAAAAATGGCATATTGATATAATGGCACAACATGATGTAATGATTCCTGTAATGGAATATACTCGTATACTGAGAATTGCCCTATGTGTACATGGAAAAGAAAACAATGGTTAGAATCGGCTGTCTGCCGGAGAGTTTAACCTTAAAATTAATGATATTAATTTCCAGTAACTACTCATGCAAATTAATAAATCATACCAATTCCAAAATATTCTTGTAGTGGAATGGATCACAATAGGGACTTATTCTGTCCAGAATAGAATCATCCAATGGAAATTCATGTGTAACATTAGTATTGAATTAATCCACTACTGTCCTGACACACACACACACATACACACACACACACACACACACACACACACACACATATATATATATATA
>JAECUM010007681.1:0-88889 GCA_016617855.1 Megalonaias nervosa | reverse complement strand
ACTAAAACCCAAAAGGTACTGCAAACTCTGAGATCTGACAATAAAGCTATTGGTCATATTAAACATATTGTGGGAATTTCATCTTTCTTCGAGGGCATTTATAGAGATGGGGACATTTTAATCCTGAAATTAATTCCCATCAAAATTTAGTACCTTAAATATTATCACATATAAAACTGTACACTTCACAGGAACAGATCTGCAGTAGTATAATGCACCAGCAGATCTGGATCTATCCAGCAGAACAAAGAACAAAAATCTGCTGGCACATTATGTGATGTCAGATCAGGGTCAATGTTGTGTGCAACCTTTTAAATGAGTATATACGGTAAAACCTCTTCAAGTCTGCAAACTGCTAAAATATAACAAGCTATTATTGAAATCCCATTTCTGAATAATGCTTTCAAAATTTAACATCTGCAAAACTTATCCACTATACAATATGTAAGGAATATCTAGCTCTAGCTACATTACTTCTATAAATTATTTTTGCTTGGATTTAAAAAGCATGAAAGAAAGATTTCAATTGATCTGAGTTTTTGAGTAAAAGTCTCAGTTGTTGTACTTCAAAAACTTTATGATTTCCAGGTATTAAATTTATATATACTGACATAGGAAATTGAGATGAAATATTTCTGCTGCCTTGGGTGATACCTCATTAAATTTTCTACTCTGATTTTCAATATGGCCACTGTGGCAGCCATACTCGATACAGGAGGAGTATCAATAACAAGATTTCTCAGATGATTGTCATGGCAGCCATAGTTGACATCAGATCAGCACCATTTTGATATATGACAAAACTGACATCACAAGTAGTCTTAAAATGAAAAACACATGTTGATATAACCATCCACTCAGGAGGAGAAGGAATAAGATTTTCAAGATGGTCACTGTGGTAGCCATGTTGGATTTGCAATCTGCATCATTTTCTTTTGGACCAAATAAACCATGAATGTGTGTGTAAAGTTTCATGGCAATCCTCCAAGTGATTTAGAAGTAGTGATAACAAACTTTTGCTAGTCGACAAACATACAACTGATGAAAGATCATCCTATTAACTTGTCTGGTCTATGACCAGTAGAGTTTCAACAAACCCTGCAAACATACATGGAACAAGAAGAGATATTTGGAATAACTTTGGATATAGATTCTTGAGGATGTTTATATTAACATGTACAGAAAATGTTTTAAAGGTACATTTTCAACAGTACCTGGGCAAAATCAGCATGCAAGCTCCAAATAAAGACCCTGACAGATTTTTTGTGTGTGGGTTTAATGCCATTTATCAGCACAAGATAGGCTATACATGGCAGCTAGTATATTTTTTGGAGGAAGAACCCTGCAAGATCCCAGGAAGAACCACTGATTCATGTGAAGCTAATTGCAAGCTTTGTCATGTACAAATATTTACCATGTTGAGACTTGAACCCATGCTAACTGAGGTGAGATGTGAGTGATCATTTATAGGCAAGCACCTTGAACCATTTGGCCATCTACAGCCTTTAGACCGAGAGAAAATCTGTCTGTGTTCCTTGTATTTATGTATGTTTTAAAATATATTTTTCAGAGTCAAAGAATTTATCTCAACTTCCAAACACCAAAATAAGATCACAAGGAAAATCTGTCAGCACATATCCAATATGGCTGTCAATAATCGCATGTGGGAAGGGTATATACAAAACTTTCATGTCAAGTGATCTGGTGTCATGTGTCAAATATGCATCTAATCCATACACAAAGACCTTGCATTAGAGATATGTGCATAAACTCATTTTAAAAGGTAAAATTTAATTTTATTGTAAATGCTTGTAAGTCCAAATGCAAACTGTACAGACCCAGATCTGCCATCTGAGTCTATGCAGTTTGTAAAACAAAGAACACAGACCCTGATTTGCTGGTGTGTGTTGTTTACAGTTGGTACTAAAGTTATAAGTGTATATTTATTGTATCTGCACAGCAAACATGACTTCTTAATTGCTAGTGTTTATTTTTAAACTTGGGGACGCTTTACCTGTGAGACGTCAATACCAGAGTGCGTCCACTGGCCCTGACTTGAGACAAGACATTCCATAGCTGTCTTCTGGCTCCAGGATCCATTCCAGTAGTGGGTTCATCCAGGAAAATGAAGGGAGGGTCCCCAATCAGGGCAATAGCCGTGCTTAGTTTCCTCTTGTTACCACCACTGGAATAGAAGTATATACCATACTGTTTCGATCTTAACCATTCAAATCAAATTTTTTATTCAATAAACCCAAGATCTACTCTAGAACTTAAAATTTCATAAGGAAATACCCATCCTGACTTGAGAAAAAAGGGGAAATTTTTAAAAATATTTTGCGATTTAATGAAAACAGGAAGGGCTTGATGATGCTTGGCTTTCATGCATTCTGTACTTTTTCGGCACAACGTTTGACAAAATATCATAAATCATACATCATAGAATTGACTCTGGAAAGTATAGACATTGCTCAATATGGTTTTTATAACTAAAAACTGTGCCTGAGACTGAACAGTAAAGTCTCTTAAATTTGTCTTTTATTTTCTGGGTAATTTTTTCAGGTTTTTGAAGAAAAAAAAACCAACAATTACGGATCAGAATTAAGATTCATGGGCACTGCAAAAGGGGATCCCATTGTTTTGATAGATGAATCATTGTTGCATCTTCAAAAATGTGAGGCTGACTTTGGTTACAATCACGAAATGGTTATTTACTTAACATTTAACAATGGAAAAAATTCATTATACCAACAACTTTGAAATTCATGGGTTTTTTTAAATGCAAATTACCATGTCAACTGAAATTCAATCATCACCTGAAAATCTGTTGAAGACTAGATAGGAGGGGTGTGTATGCCAAGACAAGTCACCCAATCAATGTTATTCTGGTATTTCTTATCTTGATTATCAGACAATGGTACTGGCCTCTGGAACTTGATAGAAAGAAGGTAAAATCTAGCAAAGTGAATGAATTGTGTTTTTCTTTGTTAGAAGTCCCTTATTTTAAGGTCTGGATGTTGGTGTGATAAAAACATCCCTATTTTTAAAGAATCGTGGCCATTTATTGATGGTGAATCAACATCATTCATCCTTTAATGCCATAATACACTCAGCCATGTTTGAATGAAAATTGTCCAGTACAAGACTATATCAGAAGCTCACCTGGCCTTGACAATGCAATAAACAAATCAATGCAAACAAAAGTTGTCCAAGATCTTAAAAACCAATCTTTTTTTATAACTAAGATATTATCTTCAACAATAGTTTCCCAATTTCAATAAGTTAGGATATTCTACTACCCTTCAAATCCAACCCTCTCGAGCTATAAAAACTTGAATTGAGGTTTCTGGTTTGTTCTAGCCAAGGGAGAAATCAGACGAGAGGGCTCCAGGATCAAAATTTATGTTAAGCCGCTTCGAGTTCATGTTAGATACAGGGCAGGTTAATACAGGTTAATGCAGTCTTGTGAAAAATGTTTGCTCCACTGAATCCAGCAATAGTACCCTACACCATTATGAAACAACTGAATGACGTGGCCTGTCGAACTGCAGACACAGGTCTCACCAGGTTGAATTGAGCAGTTGGTAATAAAAGGATGGAGGTAAAAGCTGAAGAATGATGTCTTTGATCTTCATCACATGTCTTGAATGACGTTGGTCTGGAAGTAGTTGCACTCAAATGCTATGATGTGTTATGTATATTTAATTTGCTTGTTTGTTTGTTAGTTTTACATTTTGTTTTACTTCCATTACATGCTATTTTAATGTAACTATGTTTACTGGATTTGACATTGTTCAGAAATTCAGTTCACTTCTGTTTGACCTGTTATTCTTTTTATTTTCATTGATAAGCAACTAATAATAGAAACACTGTATCTAGTTTCTGACCTTGATTCAGAACCAGTGACAGTTTTGGTAAACAACTTTTTAAAAACAAAATTTTTTTTCTTTCTCAGAGTAAGAATCACTAAGTTAAGTGAAGGCCATACCTGGAGTACGTGATAGGAAACAAGTGTTTATTGTTATAAACTTCTCATTTTTCTAGAAGACTGACCCTCATCCGGGAATCTGTTTTGCGTCTTAAATTAGTGTATAACTGCTGTCTTTATAGAAAACTGTCAGTAGGGCTTAAGACACTTCAGATGTCAAGTTACATTATGTTGTGACCAGTTTGAGTTGAATTTTTATTTTATTGAATTTCAAGTGATTCTTTTCCCTGGAAATACATAAGTGCTCCTACAAAATTCTTGGAAAAAGTCATTCACTGGAATTTATACGGAATTCAAAACTGGAATAATATTTTCTGTGATTCAACAAGGAAATGTTGACACAATAGTACTTCACAGACTACAATAGACATCATCGCCTTCCATTTTGCATTTCATCGAGACTCGAACTCAGTTTCATTCAGGACATTTTAATAATAGGACTTCTAGTTTTTAATTCTTGGATTACTTTTGGATTTGATTCATAAAACTGTAAGTTCTTTTTCTTTTAGTTTTCACTTGGTATTCTAGGGAAATAAATTATTTGTTTAATTTTACAAAGCTTGTTTTCTTCACTCTTTTCTGTTACTTTTTGTAAGAGCCTAGACTCGTAACAGATAGCAGAGACTGACCTAACCATGTCAGTAATTATATACAAGTGATTGATTTGGTCATGGGCTAGTAGCAGAGCAGAAACAGTCCTCTCCTTGATACAGAGGTATGAACAAATGAGATCTCCATCTTCTGACTAGTTGAGAACACTTCAGGTACCACTTTAATGCATTGATAGGGTCCTACAGATGCTCTTACGAAGATGGGGCCAAGTAAGACAGCAGTTTCATCATGAATGATTTCCCACGAGTGACTTTCAGTTCTTAACATACAAAACAGAGGTTGTCAGGCAAGAAACTGATCTATCATGGAAGAACTGCATATATTTTGGGTCAACCAACAAAGCATGAATTTCACTGATTCAGCCTGCTGAAGAGAACTGAGTTGGTAAAGCAGGCAGTTATGGACAATGAGTGAAGCTGGTAGTCATTTATCTCTAGGCATTATGGTATTGTCAAAAGTTTGCACTGCATGCTGAGTGGTCAAAGCCAGTCCATGCTTCAAAAGTCCAGTACTGGATATTATGAGAAACTTTACCAAGTCTCGTGCTACCTGCACTAGGTTCAATGACTAGAGTTGGAGTTGGATTTGATGTGACCAGTTGCCAGGCACTGTGGGCAGCCTGAGTTCATCTAGGACTGATTATGTTGAAAAAACTGATAACCAGACCCATACCCAAGGGAATGAACACCATAGCCAGTACCAGGGTATATATGTGGTGATGGGTTGTCTAAGACAGATAAAATCAGACTACCATACCATGTCTGTACTAGACTGGAAGTGTGTTCAGCACTGGCAAGATTTGGCTGTTGTAGAATTGACATCTAGTGAGCAGAAGCTGCATGGAAGGTCCCAGATAGCAAAAACTGCCAGTCTCTCTTATTAAGAGGTGATCTTTCTACCTTGAGTGACTGACACGTTAGAAAGTTGGTGACCAAGCAGGGTTGGCAGCAATACTGGTGGTATGGACATTCTTATAAGAGCTTTCTTGGCTCTCTTACCTCGGTTACCTGTTTATCCATAACTGTTGTCCATCTCTTCTGATCAATGCAAACAACAATCACAGATATGACCCAAACAACACCCTTACAGCTAATATGTTCTCACAGACCCCACACATAATCCTGCCAATTTGTGCTGATACCAGTAAGAGCCAAGCAACAGTATCTATAAGTGAAACCTACCTAGCACTGTGCTGGGTTATGGCGAAGTGGGCACAATTAAAATGAATGCCAAAGAAAATTGCAGAAATGATTTTATTACCAGGAGTAATTGATCATTTACCGATGTAACTTGCAAAAAGGTTGAGTACTGTGATGAATGTTGAGTACTACTGAACATGAGGCAGGCAATTAAGATGGCACAGAACTAATCTATGTATGTGATATAAAGCAGACAAATGAAGTACAAAATATACTCATCTACAATTATGACACTACTAGCAGACAGAATATACTTCCCTGTCATTACAAAATGATGAAGGATCACAACAAGTGGAAGGTACCTGCAAGGCCTCTTGAGACAGCACTGCTGATAGGTACAACTTGAAGTAGCAACAGGCAAATGAAGGGATCTGATGCCAATCAATTATCCAAGGGAAGACCAATCTTATTAAACTTCCATCTTGGTTAGCAGAAAATGTTTTAGCATTTTTGTTGTTATAACAAGTCAAAAGATTTGATTAACATCTTTTTTAGCTTGGGTGGGCTGAATTTGTAGTGTGGTGGATATCCTCCTCATGTATTATCATTGTGTAATATATGGGAAGAAATTTGGTTATAATCACCAGAACTTTATATGGTCAGATCCTTTACAAGATATCTAAATACCCAATTAGGTCATGTTTGGTTCCATTGTACATGAGAAATATCTTGTTTACATGCTAAGCAGGCTTCCTTCACCCACTCATGGTGCATAAACTCACAATATATTCTTGCTGTCACTTGTAACCATGAAAATTTGCTAAATGTAAAACCACAAACAAACCGCTAATCAGGTTGTGGCAAACAAAGACTTCTGCTTCTCCAATTATCTTTCTAACAAGCTTATTGCTTCACTAAACAATTACTTCACCCATCATAACCTAATCAGCTTCTGAAGGTCACAGTCGCATAACTGGCAACATCTTGATTACAAGCTTATTGCATTACTATACAATTACATCATACTCACCACAACCTAATGAAACTCAAGTTTACATAAAGCTAAACAGACCATGGCAACATTCCTTGCATATCAAATTTGGTCCAGTTTGGTTGAAACATAGTGGAGGTATATAACTGTTCACAGGCTAATGCACAACTTAACACAAAGTACTGCATGATTTTCAAATAAGGTCACAAACACAAAGTACTGTTGTGTGCTTTTCAAAAACGGTCACAGTCACGTTAACTTAACTGGGTCTTGGAAGTTACTTTTGATATCTAAAAACAAACTTGGTTTGAATTATATTTTAAGTTGAGATACCTCACTTACAAAGTTAGTGCATTGAATGGATGGACAACACAAACTCAATATGTCCCTCCCCTGTGGGTGGGGTGGCAGGGAAGACATAATTATAAACAGTAATTCCAAACATATTTTCAACTCTGGATAAAGCCATTAAAAAATAAAAAAAATAAAAAAAAGCAACCTCATATTGTTCATCTGGCTTTCAAAACTGGATAATTTACCACTACACTTTGCAGGCAAATGTAGAAGTACAGACACTAACATACGCAAACTATTCCCCACATTTTTTATCATGTTGATTTTAACCTACTTTACTCTAACATGATAAAAATTCTTTCTTAAAAAAAAGGCATATTTAACATGCACAGTTTCTTGCTTATAACGTAAGTCATCAAAGATGCTGATGACAAAAACCCATTTACATCGTTTTATAGAAATAGAAATATAGTCTGTAGACCATAGAGTGGTAATAAGATCATCCAATCAGATGCAAGATATCTCACCTAAATGCAGAGATTTCACTGGTAACAAGCCCAGCCAATCAGATACGAGATATCTCACCTATATGAAGAGACTTCATTATAGAACCTGTCTAAGACAATAATTGATGCTTACTTTCAAGCTATAACAAAACCTGATTAGAATTTGGTCTCAACAGTGATAAGCTTAACCAATCAGAAACAAAATTAAGTCTATTAATATGCATAGATCTTGCTCATAATCAAATTTTCGAACATCTTGATAACATATGATTATTCACAACAAGTTTGATTAAAATTGAGCCAGAGATAGTCACTAGAGTGTTGACAATTTCAATAATATCATCAATTTTGCTCATTATCACACTCAGCCAAGATCTTGATCATATCGATCTATTTACTATGCTGAACCAAAATCCTATAAAACAAAATATAATCTAAGATCTTGACAAGGCTACAAAGTTTACATGTGTAAATGACTTAGCTCAGTTTACTGCCTGTAAACATTTACAAAATCTGCAAACGTGTAAAGGAATATGAATGTGGCTCTCATTAATACAGGACTGCTCTGAGACATTCCAATTAAATTATACTCATTCCAATTAAAGTATACTCATTCCAATTAAATTTTACTCATTCCATTTAAACTATACTCATTCCAATTAAATATACATTTCTACATCTTTGATTCAGCTGTTTTTTAAGTAGGATTTATACATTAAATAATTTCTTAAAGTACATATACATGATGTTCATAATAAATGTAGCATTTACTGCTATAAATTTTCATATTTTTTCAATAAATACAAATTTGTTGGTACCAATATACTAACTTATAAGTTAAGTCCCACTGCAAACAAATAGACCCTGATCTACCATCTTATAATGTGCTAGCAGTTCAGGGTCTATTTTGTTTGTTCTCCTGATTACTACTAACAAACTGCATAGACCAAGATCTTCTGGCACATCATGCAATGGCAGATTTGGGTTGGTGTAGTCTAAAGTTTGACTCAACTTATAAGCAAGTACATATGGTAGTTAATTTCGTCATCTGGCACAGGAATCCTAGTTTTCCCTTAGAAGAAACGTTATCCATTGGTTACTTAAACATGTTGTTAGCAGTAAGCATAAAAATCCAAGAAAAATTAATGAACAATATTTACCCCCCCAAAAACAAATTATTTACCACTGGCCACCAACCCCCTCCACGCACATACCTGTAGAATCCTGTCTGTTTGTCAGCATGCTTGTCCAGCATCATGACCTTAATAAGATCATTGACAACCGTCCTAATCTTGCTTTCATCAACCCCACGAAGCCGAGCATACATCCAGAGTGTCTCACGTCCTGTCATCTGGTCAATAAGGGCATCAAACTGGGGACAATAGCCTAGATTTTGCTGCACCTACAATTATGATGGGTTTATATATTAAATCCAATGCATGTGTCAAAGATGCAGTCCTCCAGCAACTCTTCATGAATCAGCAGGGATAAAGTACGGCACTTTAAGAAAACAAGTTTGGAAAAAAAATGGGCAAAAATGGGAATATTTTATCAAGAAAAAGAGTATGAAATTTACATAACATACTGAAAAATACAACCCTACCTGACTAAACCCCATAAACCTGAACAATAACATGGTTTTTCATTCTAGCTGTCTCAGTGAAAATTAAAAAAATACAAATCACACCATAATTATTTCTGCAATGTCACATGCTTGCAGGTACTCTGAAACTCTAATTTTTGTAGTTCCCAAGTAGTATCTTCAACAAAGTTGAACAGAGATCCTGAAATCACTGTATTTGCAGGACATGTTTGGCATCAAACAAGATTTCACAATCATCTTCTTGGACCTACTGGACACTAGTCAAATGATATCTCTAATAACATTATATCAAACTGTCTTTGATTTGTTTAGCCATTAACCCTTTCCCTCATAGAGTGTATGGCTTTTTAGCCCTTCGATACGCATGTAGCAAAGTTACCCAGTGCAGTGCGCTATAAATAAAACACCTTTCACTTACTCTACTTCATACACATAGGCCTGTTAAGCAGTGAAGTGTATGTTATGTTTAACAGCAATTTTAACCATTTTACGTTTTTGGTACACATATATTATGTATGGAAAGATTTAAGAGTAAAATACGGTCGTTATAGCTGTATAATTATTTTTCACAGAAGAATTTTTTATGTGCTTTAAAATCTTGAGAGAACTCGTTCACCATCAAGTCAATGAAGCCGTGTGACCAACTGTAGCTGTCATTTCTCATACTCGAAATTTACAAGTTCTTTGTCTGCGTCAACATCACTAAATCAGCTGAATTTGATAATTTATAAAAATTAATGGCTTCATACATCAGTATCAGAGCCTTTACCTAAGTTATTGAAGCTTTCATAGTTGTGATTCTAATCGTGAAAACTCGAGTAAGTACTGAACGAAATCTGCGACCGCCATTTTTGAGAGTAGAGAATACGACCTAGTTACTTTAAATAGCAGATTTCAACCAGAGCATGAAGAGTGACCATGTGATCTGATGTAATGATCATTCGCACCAATGAATGTAGTATCTAATAGGGGGTTTTCCCCGAAGGTGGCGCTACGAAAACCCGCTCAAAATGACTGATGTTTACAGTAGGCATCAAAAGGCGCTTCCATGAGAAGGGTGTAGAGGCGTCAAAAGGTGCTTATATGCGAATCAGGTAGAGGCGTCCAAAGGTGCTTCCATGCGAATGGAGTAGAGGCATCCAAAGGCGCTTGTATGAGGTAAAGGGTTAAACTGTCAAATAAACACTTTAGTGAAGAAAAATTCTAAGGTCACTAGGTCAAGTTGTTGCCGACTAAGCTGAATTTAAGGGTGACCTGGCGCAGTTTACAAATTGTTTTTTGTCAAACAATCAATAGAGGTGTCAGAGACTAAGCTGGTTTGGTCATTATGTATTCCAAATCATTTGAAAACTCTATAACGACAAAGCACAAGACAAAAAAAGTATGAATGCTCATCTCCTGGACTTGATCAAAACCCTAAAACTGAACCACTGCCCCTGGGTTTGCATTATGTATCAGTCTCTCACACCACATTTCTAAAAGTATTTTGTGTCATAGTGTCTCATCTCAACACATAATACCTTTCAAAGTATGTGAGGCTTAGACCCACATTAAGAAACAAAGACACTAGCATGTACAACTAATTACTGTTTTCATCCTCCAAGACTTATTTGTTCACCTGACCAAAACAAACCTAACTATTTGACTTTACTGGAAATGCCCATCATGTATTTCTGGGTTAGAAGTCTGCTTGTTGTCAATTAATAATTAATTTTTTTTAAACAGAGAGTGGAATAACATACTGTAGTTGGATGAAATTCTATAGTATAGTGTTTAGAAAATATTGTTTAATTTAAAAACATAATAATTTCAGAAGAAAACAGTGAATCATGGAAGGTTAATACTAAAACTAAACTAAAACCCCACCCCCAAATGGCATATTTTCTGAAACATTTCATAATTACATATACTAATCCTTTCTTTTTACAACTTGTTATATCTCCTTTGAATGTTTTAATATTAAACTTCAAAAAGTTATGGTCATCATATCAATTTTCAGGAAAAGGTCCATTAATTTGAATTCAGGAACACTGAAGTCAACATACTAGGTGATAATCCAATTCTGTTCCGAGAATGGCATAATATCCAATTCTAATCAATTGCATGGCATAATATCCTATTCTAATCCATTGCATGGCATACTAACCTATTCTATCAATTGCATGGCACAATATCCAATTCTAATCCATTGCATGGAACAGTATCCAATTCTAATCCACTGCATGGCATAATGGCATAATATCCTATTCTAATCCAATGCATGGCATAAGATCCAATTCTAATCAATTGCATGGCACAATATCCAATTCTAATCCATTGCATGGCATAATATCATAGTGTTATACCAAGCCTTACCATTTTTATATCCGACTTAACAGAGAATGAACTAAGGTAGGCCTGTCCAGAGGTGATACTCTCATCTCCTGTCAGCATTTTAAATGTGGTTGTTTTTCCAGCTCCATTCTGACCTAGCAGTCCAAAACACTCTCCCGCTGGCACACCAATGCTGATGTTATTCACAGCACGCAAAGGACCATAGTATTTGCTGACATTCTGATAAAAACAAGAAAACAAATATTAATCTGATTATATCTGAAAAGGTCTCAGTAGCGAGCTCCTCAATTAGCCCTTATGTTCAGACTCACAAACAGAAGTGACTGGAATTTGATTAATGACCAGAACCCTTGAAAGGGTATGTGGTAAGTACAGTCATAAAATCAGTCTTGTCCAGCTCTTACATATTTGGACTTCTTGTCCTGCAGCCTAAAGACTTTGACCATGTTAGCATCATGACAATCTGATCTGACTTCATTTTTGGTGCTCATTGACTTTTTGCGAAAAAGGGTCTGCTAGTGAAAACCCCATATCAATATGATTTTCTGTTCAGAAGAAGTAACGATAACAATCATAAAAAGTCTTCTTGTGAAAACCCCATGCCAGTATGACCATCCAATCAGGTTGCTATATTGGATTTCCAATTGTCAGTAAGCATCAACTAGACCATAGGATCAATGTATCAAATTTTATGGCAGTCCTCTAATTAGTTTAGGAGTAGTAGCAGTAATAAACTTGAGCTAATAGAAGGCTGACACACAACAGATCATCCCATAAGCTCTTCTGGTCTGACTATAAGAGCTAAAAACACCATCCTTTTTAACCTTTGCTGCATGGATGAAATTCAGAAATATGCTCTATTTTATTATTTTCATTTTTATTCATCAGCAACAAACTACCAGGAATTTATACCCCTCCCATAAATTCCACCTGTCTGGAGATAAATGGTTTCTAATTTATAAGTGTGAAATGAAGAGAGAGAATGAGAGAGAGAGTTAGTTTTTCCTACATGGAATAATGTTATATATACATAAAAAATACATTATACAATATAATCTACCTAATGCTATTAAACATACATTTGAATCATGACACACAAGTTTTCCTTTGTTCAAACTGTTCCCAAATCAACATAAAATGTATGGTGAGGAGATAACCTGATTTTAATTATGTAATACTTACCAGCTATTACTGCACTGCTTTCCTTTCTGGGACTTGGCGTCCCTTGTCCCAAGCCATAAGATTTTTCCTTCTAATTAGAAATGGAAGTTTCTAGAACGGAAAAGACCAAGATCTTATTCTGACTCCCAAGTTACAGTCCACATTGTCTTGGACTTAGAGTAGACATCACGCTGGGGTGGGAGGAGGGAACTTGGCAATAGCAACAGGAAAGTATTACATAATTAAAATTAGTTCCCCCCCCCCATTCATTTTCATACCAGTAATATAATACCTGCTACTACAGCATTGCTCAATTTACCAGTTCGGAGAGAAGCTGATGGCCTCAAAAAATCTAATATAAAACTATTGTACTTAACCTTAATGCATGTTCCCTACTGAAAGCTGGTGGAAGGTTGAGCCTCTTGTTGTGCCATTACTATTGGTCCCTACTCTCCAAATGACTTCACTCTGGTATGCCAAAGATCAAAGGTAAAATGAGAAGGTAGTGGTGAGGGACCGACAAGCTCTGTTGATAGTGATGACAATCCATCTGGAAACAGTGGATGCTGAAATATCTGAGGAACCCTTAATTGGTAGAATGTTATGCTTCTGACCCTTCCTTCTCCATAACTTGGCAAGAGAGTCTATCTTGGTCATCCCCAGTTTAGATGTGACTGAGTCTGTGGATCTCAAAAGTGGACTAAGGGTAGCTCAACCAGAAATCAAAGCTGGCAAGGAGGAGAAATGGACTCATAATTACAAAAGAACTGTACATAAACCCTTTTCCACAGACAAGACATAAAGCTTGCTCTTTTTCTTCACAGACTCCAAGAAGAGCAGGAATATAGTCTTAAGAGTAATGTTCTTGAAGGAAGCTTCACTCAACAGTTCAAAAGTGGGTCTTGAAAATACACAAGGAATGCACACAAGATTCCACACAGGCAACAGTGAATGAATAATGGTCTCCGAAGTTCAAAATACTTGATGAGATCAGAAAGATGAGGGTCCAACACAATGACAGGTCACTTTGAGAACCTGGGAGTATCTGAAGGGGCTGCCTTATAGCCCGTAATAGTGAATACCAAACATTCTCTTGCCTCAAAATGATTTGTGATTCGTGATTTGGATTTTTAATGTGGCTTTAAAAATTTTTAAGTCATATTGCTATGATATCTGCAGTGTGGCAGTTTATAGTGATGTCTAGCACTGGGGCATCATGCCGCAGACATGTAGCATGATGTCCCACTCAGTCACATTATTCTGACATCAGTTCAACCAGTCCTAACACTAACCTCATAATGCTGAGTGCCTAGCGAGGCAGCTGTTAGTGCCTCAAAATGAAAAAGAAGAAAATCTAAAACTGTGCTCAAAGGGGAACCACTAGGATTTACGTGTTTCCTACTTCACAAATCACAGAAGATTATCCAACTTGCATTGTAGTTTTTTGAAGTGGACTGCCTCATCGCTTGAACAATGCAGTTGGCAACCTTGCTAAAAAACTGGTCCTGACAGATTGATTGCTTACAGCAAGTCAAATGTGAAAGTCAAGAATCTGAGGGCAGTTGTGGAGTAGAGACCCCTTGGATGCAACAGTAGGTCCCTCCTCTGTGAAAGGTTCCTGGGCTCATCTACCAACAAGCTGAATTTGTTGCTGAGCCACAACTTTTGGGGCCAAAGGATGACTACTAGGATTTGCCCAACCTTGGAGATCCTGACTGGTGGAGCACCTGTAGAGTCATTCTGAAAAGTGAACAATCATTCCCACTAGACTGAAGGCATCCACTGCCAAGGCCATCTAATCTGGGACTGGAGACATAAATGAGGAGTTTGTTGTTCAGTCTCATTGCAAACAAGTCCACCAAGGGTCTCTCCCAGATCTGGAAACATGACTCTGCTTCCAACTGTTGCAAAGACCAATGAGGACTGCATGGCCCCCTCTAACAAAGACTGTCTACAAGGATATATTCCTACTGCACACAATACGGCAGATTCTGAGAGTGATCTTCAAGGCTGTCTATGGGAGGTGGTTCCAGACTCCACACAAAGAGAAAAGCATGTGCATCTCCCAGCTGCCTGAGGTATGCTACTACTGATGTGTTGTCTAAGGTGAACATCATGCAATGATTTCATATGAGGCTGATACAAACCCCATTGGGCTAGAAACACTGCCCACATATCCAAGTTGTTTATATGAATTGCTTCTTCCTGAGACAAGGATTCCTGTAAAACTAAGACCTCTTGTTTGAGGTGAGCACCTGACCCAAATCTGATGCAAATATTGGTTTACAGAATGAGTGAAGTTTCGGGTGCGAATTGGGACTCTGGTCAGAAACAGTTCAGATTTAGCCAACAATTCTGGTGGTGGTGAAAATTGTATCCCAGGGTTTTTCAAGCAGATGGATGCACATGTGTGGTCTCAAGTTTGCAAGAAGCAGGAACTGGTGAGGATGCAAGTAATGTCTTACTAGAGGAACCAAGTCTGCCAAGTTCTGAGTCCTGGGAATGTGAGGTAAAGACGAGCTGACGAGGTTTTGGCCTGGACAGCCATTACGAGGGACATGATTTGGTCTGAAATTCAGATGGGGTTCATGATAGTAGAGGATGTTCCTGAAGTGAAGCTGGCAGTCATTCTTTAGAGTGGATAGGACCAACACACTGTCTATGATGCCAAAACAAGCCACTGAAAAGAAGGCTGGCTGAGCGCCTATGTGGATACTGGAAAGAGGAAGACATGGCATGAGAGAGTGCGAGTCTCTTGAGTTGACCCCCTTCCTCTGAAGACTTCCTTCCTTGCCCTTTCTGGTCACTTTATTTAGGGAGCTTAGAATTAAGGCTGCATACAAGACTACTAAAGCTGCATCTGCTTGAAAACTTTGGGAGAAGATCCCAAAGGGCAGTCAGGGTGAGCATGCATCTTGGCCTGCTTGAATGGGCCAGGAGCAGCTGCAAATAACTGGTGTTATGGGTTCCTCAAATCCTGAGACACCAAGGAGGGGATGAAGCCTCCAAACCTTGTCTCCACCTCATGAGAAGCAGACATTGGAAGGTTCTTGCTGTGGTCTAACAAGATGTCTGACCCTTCCATAGCAGCGTCCTTGCGGAGTTAAAGCAGTTCCTAAAAGAGTGCCAAGGACATGGAAAACTTGTCTCCATATTTTTGCTATAGCCTCCAGCAACTGCTGAAGTCATACTGAAGACAAAGATTTGTCTTTCAAAAGATTAAAGGTGGCTGCAGAAAATAGATATGCATGCTAGGTGATTCTGATGAGTGCACGAACCTTAAACTACAATGCTTCTTATGTTTTTTTCTGGAAACTCAAAGGGGTTAAACTGGTGAGAAGTCTATAACTAGATGAAGAAAAGGCTAACAAAGCACTGTATGTGTTGGGGTGGAGTGGGGACAGACTACTCATTCTGCAGTCTGACAAACTCTAAGCTCGTGGACCATCGTGAAATACATGAGCAACATACATTCAGGATGAAGTGTAGACCCTAAGACTATCTACAAACTGGAGGGAATCTTTCTGTCTTCAGAACCCAAAGACTTCATACACAAATATGGGCGCAAGAGGCAGTAAAACTCAATTACTGTCTTACCAAATGCACTGACTTCTTCCTCCTCCAACACTCAGCCTGAGGTGGGAGGAGGCTGAGGACCCTAATGGAGGGGGAAGGAGCATTGCCACCTGTTCTTCAGTGAACTCATTCAAGCCCTACCAGATTAAAACATTGCAGCTAAAAAAGTTAAAAATTATCTGCCCAAGTAGAAAGTGACCTCCACTTTATACCGTGATTGGTGCCAAATCCTGTGAAATTATCAGTTGTGACTGGAATGGAAGATACACTCTCTATATGGATGTAACTGCAGGGAGGCTGGCAGGGTGTATGTGTATTATGATCGGGTAAATATTATCGAAGATACATATTTTACTAGAAAAAAAATTGGTTTCTTCTTCAAATACATTACCTGATCATAATACCTTAGGTGTGAGATTGAGATAATCCCCTTACCCCGGAAAGACCATCTCCAGCCCCTAAGGCATGTGAGACAGCTGCTGGATAACCTGACTGGAAAATAGACTCCGTATGTCGTGAAGTGGCTTCAAAAGGGAAACATTTTCCCTCCCACAAATCCAGTGTTGTGAAGCAGTGTCCTTATGAAGCTGCTGAACGATCTGGAAAGGTAACCTGTTGCACCAAGACTATGGGTCCCACCAGACTGAGTCGAGTCTTTCAGTATGCAAGATCTCTAAGAAAAGAGCTGGAGAAGTGTACTCCGATCTAAATCCAATATGTGGACTGAATAACCAAAATTGTCCTGGAAGAAAGTGTGTTAATGTATCATTCTTTCCCTCTGTGAGGGGTTAGCGGTGGAATCTTCCTCAATGAAACTGTTCAGTCTTCCTCAAGTACCACTTCATAGCTTGCACTGGTTCCTGTAGATGACCTTAAGATGAAGTGTCCAGAGCAGACAGGTATTTAATACCAAAGCCTGATTATTCATGAACGGTAGCTTGTTCTTGGAAATGAAAGCAGCGGCCAACATGAGATAATGACCCATCTTGTTGGAACTGTTGGCATCTTGTTGGCATGCAGATGGGTCAACTAATAGTGCATGTATCACTGATACTGCCTGCCATTTCTTGTTTCTATTGTACTTAAGAAAATATTTTAGGCCAAAAATCCATATTCAAATTGACATTTTCATTCCATTTCTTTTTCATGGTTGCTGTAACATCAGATTTCAGAACTACTTTGTAAAAGTCTTTTATACCACTTATTATCATGAAAAACTAATTTCCAACTGTGAAGGGGTAAAGGGTCTGGCATTTGCAGTTACCACAATTCTTGCTTAGAAGTCCAAATACAAACTATAACGACCCAGATCTGCTGTTGCATAATACACAGGGAAGTCTGGATCACTGAAGTTTGTTAAGATTAATCAGTGAGACATACCAACACATTCATCTGCCAGCATGTAATGTGAGGCATATCGGGGTCCCTGTTGTTTGCAGTTGGATTATGGTATATGTAACCATAACCTTTTTCATAAGAAGTTTAAACACTGAATTACATCCTCAATGGCAAGAAATATGTTTTGAAAAATGGTCTGAACATAAAGTTATTATAACAGTGATATACTTGCAAAATAAGGAGCTATTATTAATTTTGACAGTTTTAAAGCCACAGTCACAAAAAGTTTCAGCATGAGGTAGTCCATCCTCAGACACCCCAGGAATAATGCAATCTTATTTTCGACATTCAACAAGGCAAATGAAGTATGGAAAGCAGTGCTCATCAGCTGTGGGTATCCAAGGATGCCTACATTTCCTCACCAGTTTTTAGGTTAGATCAGGGCTCACATAAAACTATCCAGTTATCAGACTGAACCTTTTGATCTACACTGTATCTGAATTCAATTTAATTAAATTGAATCTAAAAATATCCATGTGCTGACATTAATGGAAACCCCTACAACAAGACTAGTTTGGTTGACAAGACCATGGAGAGGGGTGTTTAAAGAATTTTTCTACTGAAATGCAAACTTATGAGTCCAAAGCTGATGTTTTTTAATCATTCCAGTAAATACTGATTCAAATGTGAACAATGCATAAATTAAATCTCTCATTTCCTGCAAATGGAATTTTCTGAAAATGTGAATACCATATACGATTTTCCATGTTTCCTGCCCAATTTCAATTTACCCCATCTGAGACCAGGTCACATAGAATGCTCTGTCTGAGTGATCAGCAAATCAATTTAAAGATTCTTCCATAAATGGAGACAAACTGCAAATTACCTTAATAATAATTTCGTCAGTCTGCATCAGTTGAGCAAGGCTGGTATTGTTAATTCGGTTCCTCTCTGCAATCACATCACTGTCTTCCTCTTCTTCTCTCAGTTTCTGCATACTGACCATGGAACCTACTGCTGTAGTATTGGGTTTGAACACCAAGTATTTAAGGCGAGACAGCAGACCAGACTCTATTAGGAGCACAAAGCCAAAATACACAAATCCCTCCATGGCCATAAAAACAAGGTAGCGGCCAATGCCTGGGCTGTCCCATTTCAGATAATTAGAGTAAAAGGTGAAGCATGTCCCACCACACTTGTCTGTAAAATAGAGCCACAAGCATTTGTTAATACACTACTAGGATGCTCATTTAGAAGTAGGTTTCAGGGTTTCCCTTTGAGCCCACAAGGAGAGTCCTTCATTATTTGAAATGGGACTCCCTGTTCTCAAGTCCAGAGGAAAAAACCTGATGCTTTAAGCATGTTTATTCCTTTGTTGAATTTATGTATTACATTTTAATATAATGTATCACATTTTATTTATGTATTACATTTTATTTAAGCATTACATTTTATTTATGCATTACATTTTATTTATATATTACATATTATTTATGCATTAAATTTTATTTATGTATCACATTTTTTTTATGTATTTTAAATTAATTGTCTTTCTGGAGGAGTCTAAAGGATTTTGATGCATACATTTGAATCATCATGAATCTCAAAGAAGCAATTCTGCCATGCTATTTACTGCTGGGGAAAAAAGAAAGGATATTTCGAGGTCTGCTGTGCTGAAAACTTAGCAATGCTCATTTTGACAGATGAAGAAATATCAGCTGTACTAAAACTTACTGATTATATTAAAATGCCAAATCAATCTTACCAGGAAAACAGCATGGATTTGACATGTTGGCAATTTTACAGATGGCCTGGTAATTCTCACAGATACCCTCATAACCATAATTGGTGTAGATGTCCATCAAGGCCTGGCCCAGGTTAAAGTTAGGAAGGAGAACAGCACAGATCCATTCTAGTGCCTTTCCAACATTCTCTGTCCCAAGCTGTGGTATCTTCAGTGTGAATATTGCAAGCAGTGCAACCAAACCTTGTAAAGATAAAGTCAATTATAGAAGGACATTAAAACCCACACAATGACACTGGTTAAATAACTTCTGTACAAGCACCAAGGCTAAAAGTTCTAAAAATTACATAAAACTTAATAATTTTGGGGAGTTGAAACTTTTATTGATTCTGCAGCTGGTAAAAACCTGAATGAATTTAAGGTTCAACTTGTAAAATCAATGCAGACTACACAACCTGAAACAATATAATTATTACATTATGCTGTAACTTACACGATGTCACTTTTTACCTACTAAGTGTATCATTGCCCAATGGGCTTGAAGAGAGACTGGATGTAAATAATGAAAATGTTAATATAATTTTAATAACTGCTATATCAGTTCTGTCATGAAAAGAAAATTATAAGGTCAGGAAAAAGAATATAAAACTTTGGCAATTTATGATCTGCCAGAAATTAGCTGCACAGAGTTTCTCTCATGGAAACCAACTGGATGCCAAAGACTGTGCCATTTTCGGTAAAGTTCACTAACTAAATATCCTTTTATTTGTCTTCAACCTGTGAAAATTTGATGAACTGTCAAATATTCATTCATCTATTATTTTATGGACAATTAGTGACATGGTACTTTATACCATGCTCTCTAAGTATTGACTTTCATTTGGCGACAGATAAAATTAGTGCAATAAATGTATATGAACCTATACATTAAGTTATTCTGAATTTCTTGGACCCTTAACAATGTACAAATATCTATTTTATTTCAAAATCTTTATTTCTCCAACACAACAGATCACAAACAATCACTTTAAAGACTTAATGCATCTGGGGCAAGAGCAAACCAAACCTGGTCCTGCCCTCACAAAACATCTAATTGGAGTAAAAAATCAGCTCCAAATTTTGCTTCTGACTATTTACAAACTATACTGTAACAGACATGTGACAACAAAGACTACAATAATTCCCATGATGATACTTTCAATCAAGGGCATTGTGTTGTACTTAAATTTCTCAAGGCTACTCATGCTTCATATTGGCATACACTGTCAATCAACCTTGCTGACTGACATACCCTGTCAATAACCCTGCTGACTGACATACCCTGTCAATCAACCTTTCTGAGCAGCATACCCTGTCAATCAACCTTGCTGACTGACATACCCTGTCAATAACCCTGCTGACTGACATACCCTGTCAATCAACCTTTCTGAGTGGCATACCCAGTCAGTCAACCTTGCTAACTGACATACTCTGTCAATAACCCTGCTGACTGACATACCCTGTCAATCAACCTTTCTGGGTGGCATACCCAGTCAGTCAACCTTGCTGACTGACATACTCTGTCAATAACCCTGCTGACTGACATACCCTGTCAATCAACCTTTCTGAGTGGCATACCCTGTCAATCAACGTTGCTGAGTGGCACTCCCTGTCAATCAACCTTTCTGAGTGGCATACCCTGTCAATCAACCTTGCTGAGTGGCATACCCTGTCAATCAACCATGCCGACTGACATAACCTGCCGATCCCATCATTATGTCTGCACTGGTTAATTTCTAAAGATAGTGATTTTAACTGTTACCATACAAGTCTTTGCCAAAAGGACACGGCAATGTATACAATTTCATGTTGTTTGGAATAATAAACATGGCTGGCATACACACTGTACCAAAACACTACAAGACTAGTGGGGAGTGGGTAAATCAACCAAAAGAGAAAGAAAAAAAAAATAAAATTATGTAAATTGGGAATCATGCAGGCTCGTCATGTTATATTGTTACAATCTGACTGGGAATCATGCAGGCTAGTCAAGTTACACTGTCACAATCTGACTGGAAATCATGCAGGCTAATCAAGTTACATTGTTACAATCTGACTGGCTAGTCAAGTTATTATTACAGTCTGACTGGGAATCATGCAGGCTAGTCAAGTTACATTGTTTCTTTCATTAGCTTTGAAAAATTGCCTTCGTGGATAGAATAATGTTGTGTCTGCCAATCTGTAAGGTTGATTGAGAGGGTATGCTAATTTGAAGTTTGAGTAGTTCTGGGAAATTTAAGTACTATGAAATTGTACTATATCAACAGTATCGTTGAAAGATTAAGTCTTCAACATGTTTTGGAAAATGCTACACTACTGTGCATACTCAATTATGTCAGGTCAAACTTCAAACTGCACAAATCCAGATCTTCCATCAAATAATGTGCCAACAGATCTGGGTCTGTGAAGTTGGTTAGGAGCAATCAATAGAAAAACATGAACCATAATCTGTCTGCGAATTATGCAAGAACAGATCAAGGTCTATGTTGTTTGCAGTTGGAAACATTTTTTAAACAAGTATACACACTTACTTTGAGGCCTAACATGGAGACACATAACTAAAGACTTTATAAAAATTTGTTTGGTAAATTTTGTACAGTCTGATTGTAGTTATGCATCTCCATGTTAGGGGCTTCAAAGTAAGTGTATATACTTGTTTATAAAATGTTTAATACTCTAAAGACCAGATAATTTACGAGATATATACAGAAAAATGTTTTTTTTACAACAAAAAAAAGAGAATTCAGTTGTCAAATATAATGGAAATCTACTTAATTGCAACAAGCTAAGACTTTCTGAAATATTTGTCAACTGGAAGTAAGATGTTCAGACTTAGTCTCAGTGAAATACAAACAAGCTTGGACTTGGTAGTTTTAAAATCATTTAAAAACATATTAGAGATTCAAGGTCCATGTCCAGAAGTCATAGCATTAAATAACGTTACTGAAGGAAAGCTAGAACTAGGGTAATGGTGAAACTTCTCTCATTTTGATACCTTAACCCGACATGCTAGATTACAATAAAATAGGAAAACTTGAAGTGTTTGTTTTAATTTTTTAGGTAAGGCAGCTCTTGGGTTTGTTTTTTTTCAAGGTCAAATGCCCAAGCCCTCATCTTATATATTAACATACCTGTCAGAATGTTGATCATGGAGACAGACACCATGCCTGATGCTGGAGTTTTAAAGAGAAAACTGAACATGTAGACAAATGGCAGGATAGACCACCCGTACAGTAAGAAGATCAGAAACACATAACCAAGATGTCCATCCTGGGTGTAAGCCTTCGTCTGAAATGCAGCAAAGACAATCAGAATGGCAAATACTGGGATTATGTAATTGATCATGTCCCACAGAAAACTGGAGAACCAGAAAGCTAAAGATCCAACTCCACTGACAACCTGCAGATGCTTTGCCCCATTGGAACGCTCCTTGATCAAGAAAATGATGAAACTTGTAGCCATGAAAGCCATCCCAAAGAGAATGCTGATGGCAATTGTGAATGCAGTTCCAGTGGTTGAAAAGAAGAACCGTTGAGTGTTATCAGTCAGCTTTTTGGGCAGTGGATGATTGGTTGTGCTGATGGTGTACGAGGAATTGTAGTATCCCATGAGACCATTCATCATGTATGTTAGTGAGATACCCGGACCATGGTATGGCTGCCCATTATAATGGGCGCTGGCTGTGAGATTTGATGTGTTGTTGTAATTAAACGATCCTGCAATTATGTACTTTCTGTTGAAAGTAGATATACCTTTGTTCTTGGCCCTGTATAAAAGAAAATCATCCATTGTGGCATATGAAGTGTTGCTAAAAGAGTCTAGTGTTTGACCACTTATTCTCCCAGTGTAATTTGAAGTTGCTGCGGTGGCCACACTGCCACTATCATAAGGGATATATGATCCACCAAAGTTGCTCAGGTCCATGACAAGGGCTGGTTCATCACCAGCACTAGGGATGGTCTTCTCAATCAGTAAGGCAAGGATGGTGAAGATAATAGGCAGAAGAAGTTGAACAATAGTGACAACTCGATTCCTCCAGGTGTGGATCATCTTTTTGACCAGCATTCCTTTAAACTGCTGGAGTATCAGAGTGACACCAGTGTTCTTCCTGATATCTTTGTTGTAACCTATAAAGAAGGCAAAAGATATAAATAACAGAAAAAAATAAGATTTGTATGTTGTATCAGATGAAGTACAGAATTGATGTTTCATACATATAATTCTGGGAGAGAACTTATGTCAAAGAGATCCTTGGTCACAGAACTTGTTATTTTCTCGAAAATTGTTGTTAAAAATGATACATGTTTCATCATGCAATGCACTGACTCGTTTAAAAGAGATCGAATAATTACAATGTTTTCAAGACAAACACTCGTTCATAAAACATTAAAACACTCAAAAATTAAATGAATAAAAATTATTAGTAGTGGTGTGATAATGAATCAGAATAACTCAAAAATGGTTCATAAAATCAAATGATCTAGTGGCTGATTATGATTTTCCATAATTTTCCATAATTAAGTTTTATAAATACAGGATTATTCTTCAGAACATTTTCAATGCATCAAAACTGAATGTAATGATCACTTAAAGACAGGCAATGTAAGACATGTTTATGGTACTGATTGTCACTGACCAGTACTGGTCAATCAATTGTTGTTAGATAATCAGGTGTAACAGCAACATTTCATAGAATCTGCAATACTGCACAAGAAGCTACAAACAGAATGTACAATAATGGAACTTTATTTCAACAAAATATCCACATGCAATTTTTTTTTCTTCTTCATATGTTACTTAGGTACAAAGCTTTTTTAAAAAATATGATGTGTAAATAATAGTTTCAGCTTGAAACAAAAGCTTTTCATTTATTACTATATTCCAAGTGCCACCAACAAGATGAACATATCTGCACCAACTGCTGCACGGAACCAATTACTGCATGATTTTATTACATATTCTTGACTCTAATCTATTGAGGACAAGCAGTGGGAAGCATTAATATGTACAATACATGGCATATTTTGCATCAGGAACAGATGAAAATACTGCATCAGATTTTGAACAATTAACAATCATGCAGCAATTGGAGATGATGGGGAACTAATTTTGTTTGTAAAGAAAAATGTCTTTGAACAATTACAATTAATGATTGATCAGTTATGATCAGTACCAATCACTGATCTTTAAATTCTGAGAGATTCCCAACACATCTGTTACTTGTATGTAGTATAGCTGATGCAATTTTTCTTTTTCTGTGCATCACAGTGGAGATGGAGAAAGCATGGAAATGACTTAAGAAAGAACCCTCCACAATGCCAACTTGCAAACTCACTGTGGAGTCACTGTGTTTAGATTCCTTAATCTGATAATTTGCAATAAAAGACATGCAAGTTTTCTTTTTCAGTACAAAAGCTCTCTGTGCAATTTCTTTATCCTCAACAAATTCAGAAATTTAAATACAATTTTTGACGGTAGAATCAAAAATATATTAAGAAAAAAAGTCATCAAAATCTTTAATCAAAAATAACTGTAAATCCTGAATGCAGAGTGAATGATATCTAATGAAAGTATGATTAATTGTATGAAAATTACCACTGGTAATTAACACATTAATTGTGTACCAGAGATACAAAGTAAGAGAGTAATAACTGAAAACTGCTGCAGGACGTATCATTAACCTGAAGGTTAATGTTAACTTTTTTATATCAACCATGACTGTAGAAAAATATATAATATTAAACAGTGAAAATAACAGAAAAGGTGGGAAAGAACAGCTCAAGACAAGAATTAAAGATAGAGTGCAAAATAAGATGATGTGCACATGAAGTTTCTAATGCAGCCACTATTTTTATAGTATGATCTATTCTCCAAGTAAAATGTTTCTCATTTCATAAGCACATCAAACTGATATGCATTTACATGGGTTGTTTTAATGAAGAGTTTTTATTAGATACAGTTGTGTATTTGCATGCGTTATTTTACTGAAGTTCTTGTTAGATACAGTTGTGCACTTACATTGTTTGTTTTAATGAAGTTGTTGTTAGATACAGTTGTGCATTTACATTGTTTCTTTTAACAAAGTTGTTGTTAGATAAAGTTGTGCATATACATGGGCTGTTTTAACAAAAAGTTTTTGTTAGATACAGTTGTGTATTTTCATGGGTTGATTTAATGAATTTGTTAGATACAGTTGTGCATTTACATTGTTTCTTTTAACAAAGTTGTTGTTAGATACAGTTGTGCATGTACTAGGTTGTTTTAACAAAGTTGTTGTTAGATACAGTTGTGAATTTACATGGATTGTTAAGCATAATCATAGGTTAAATTTACAACATAGAGAGAAAGTGAGAGTTTGGTTGGGAGCTGTCACTAAAAACTGAGCTTCAAAATGCTGTGTTACAGCTGAATGAGGACGTTCATTATATTTCAGGGGGATATAAAATTAAACTGCAAAAATAACAGAGGCAGGAATGGATGGTGAAAACTATGTGTTAATGATTGGGTACTGAATGAGTTGTTGCATTCAGTCTAAAACATTACAGAAACAGATAACCAAGAACTAGTTATCTCATTGTCAGCTGAATTCCAAAATTAAAATACAATGTGTCAAATCATGACATTTCAGAGAGAGAGAGAGGACTGTGTGCAGGATTTCCAGACAGATAGGCAGCCAGATGAATATACATTTTTATTACAATTTCAGATAAATCTAGGTCTACACACACACACACACACAACTGAGCAAGCTACACTTGATGACTGGCATAATGGGCAGTATTTCTTCTTTTCCTCTAACCAAAAATAAGCAATAGCTTTGAACATTTGAGATTTTAAGTAAAGAGAACTCTTTGAATTATGACCACTTCCCTATGTTGATTAGAGAAGCACTCATATAATGATTTTCAGGCTGGCCATCAAGGCAACCTTTTGTGCCTCTAGATCATTTTAGTGTACGAATAACTATATATTGCCAGAAAGAAGTTTTGGGTTTTTTTATTTTAAAATGTCAGTGTGCCCACTATAGACAAAACTGAGGCTTGACAATTAGACTTTTCAAATTTTGGGAGGTCACAATGTCATCAATTTTATTTATGGCCAACTACATATAGTGAAGCGTTGAATAAAACACCATACCAATATGACAATGTGGTTAACAAGATTTTAAAATGGCACCATTGATCAGCACCATTTTTATTTAGGATAACAATATATTATAGTAAATCTTTCAATTTAACATCATGTCTATAGGACCACCTGTTCAGTAGAAGTAGTGACAAGATTTTGGTGATGGTCATCTTGGCTACATAAGCAAATGCCTGATTAGGGCAATCCAAGTCTTAATGGGATGTCCAAGGGCAATATTTTCATTCAAGACCAGCAAAACATCACATAGTCTTTTAGTAAAACTTCATGTCGACACAATCATCCATTCTGAAGAATCAGCAACAAGATTTTCAAGATGGCCACCATGGTAGATATACTGGATATCTGACCAACATTTTTATTTAGGACCAACTTAACATCATAAAAAGCCTTCATGGACAATCCCCATGTTGATGACAATCTGCTTCAAGGAATTGTAATAAAATTTTCAAGATGGGGGCCATATTAGACATCAAATTGGCACCATTCTGATTTAAAACTAACTAAACATCATAAGAAGTCTAACAGCAAAAACCCCATTTGAAATCACTGTCCAATCCATTTAAAAGCTCCAATATTTACCAAATTTTCTTTAATCCAAATGATGCTGTTTAACTGAACAAATATGAAACTCAACCTTTCCCCACATCTGTATGTTATGTTTAAAGATGACATCTATTTATATGCAAGCCAATGACAATTTGCAAGCCAGAACTCACTCAACTTCTGACTGTTAAATTTAGTTTGAAAAACACATTTTTGTTGACTGTATGACAATTTAGTGGTACAAATTGTATTTAGAATCAACTAGATCTTGGAATGAATGCATGTGCAAAGTTCCATGCCAATCCTTCATGTTTTTTTAAAAGGAGTAGCAATAACAAAATATGGACAGATGACAGGATCTCTATCCCACATGTTCTTCAGGTCTATGACTAGTAGTAGAACTAAAAATGGCAACATGATTGCTGAAATGCAGACATGAATGCAATGGAAATGGAACACAAATGAAATGCAGACATGAATGCAATGGAAACAGAACTCAAATGATGTGCAGATTTAGTCAAATTTCCCTTTTAGGTGCAATAAAAAAAAATATACTGCCCCCCCCCCCAATCTAGTGCAGTAAGGTGGCAAATAAAACCTACGAGATGTTCTCCCAGTACATGAATGCACCATTTGACTTTTGTCTGTACAGTGCAGTTATCTATAGTTACAGCATGAACATCAGTGAGACATTTACCAAAAGACTAAGCTTCTGAAGCTTGGAAATTCAACAAAAAACAAGTTGTTGAGTAGCTAGTCCAGTTCCAAGAAACTGTACGACTTTCACCCACTTTTACATGCCATGTGGAGCTACTATATATGCAAGATCAGTAATCCAAAACAAAGAGAACACAAAAGCAAACCGTCACATTTTTTTTATCTATGTCAGCAAGATCATCTTGCAATTTACAAAAAGATGATAACACTAGTAACAGCCGATTCCAAAAACATATCCTTCACAATAATCATGAACATTACCTCATTAACATGAAAGCATCCACTAATTACTGAACTTGTGTGTGTGTGTGATTTGAATTTTTAATGTAGCTTTAAGAATTTTTCAGTCATATCGCTATGATATCTGCATTGTGACAGTTTATAGTGATGTCTAGTACTGGGGCATCATGCCACAGACATGAAGCATGATGTCCCACCCAGTCATATTATCCTGACACTAGGCCGACCAGTCCCAACACTAACCTCTTAATGCTGAGTGCCTAGTGAGGCTGCTGCTAGTTCCATTTTTATAAGTCTATGGTATGACTCGGCTGGGGTTAGAACCTGCGACCTCCTGCATCTGAGGCAGACCCTCTAACCACCAGGTCACCAGAGCGTTAATTACTGAACTTGAACAAGATCTTTAAAGTTTGATCAAACTCATTCAAAATTATGGCTTCCAGAAGGGTAACCAAGCCAAGCCAGAAGCATTATAACCTCATTAATATGTGCAGATCTTGTTAATTATTAATTTGCACAAGATCTTACTGATATAACCATATATTTCAAGCTTGATCAAAACGGGATCACAAATGAGCCAACAGAGTGGTAAGAAGTTCAGGCAATCAGCGAAAAGATCACCTTATTAGTATGCATGGATGTCACTCATTATCAAACTTGTCAGAGATCTTAATAATATAAGCCTTTATTCCAAGTTTGATCAAAACTGGATCAGGGTTGTCACCTCCATTGTGGTAACACACAACTGTTGATGGATGAATGCATGATGCATGACACAGACAGACATGACCATACTAAAAAATCACCTAGCCTTTACAGCCATTCAATCAAAAAATGAGTGAAAAACATAATCATTATTGACAAAATGTTGAAGTACATGTTGCAGAATCAAACAATGTTTTACTACTTTTGCAGACAATATGTGGAAATACCAGCAAGCTCCTCCATATTAAATTCCTGACAGAACATTCATAGCTATGAGCAGTCCAGTCATGTGACCAATTCACATTTGAATTATTTTTAGTACTGCACCGAGTAAAATGATTAGAAAAAATGATGATAAATTTTCCAGTAAATCTGCCTGACATACGTTTTCTTTTTATAAGTGTACATGTACACCTGTACACCATATGATGCCAATAAATATACTCCAGCACACTGATCTTTATATAAACATGTAACACAAAATTTGTGACATCAACTGCAGCTTCTGTAGTTGGTGAAATAGATTCTGAAAATACCAACTTTAAGGAAAACAAGATCTACTCAAAAGATGGAAAAACACTGCATAAACAAAATACAGGCAAAATCCAATGGACAGATCAAAAACAGAAACACAGGTAAATACAATATTGCATCAAGAGTACCATGAATGGCACATTATATGCCACCATGATGTCTGATAGTCCTCTATGTATGCACTACTAGGGTATGGCTGACTCTGGAGTTTACTGATGAATGGGTCTCAATGATCTGGACCTTTGGTCAAGGTATATCATCTTGAACTGAACTTACTGAGCAGAAACCATCATTTTTATTCCGATTCACCTTCACAGTGACTTCTGATCTTCAGACCCCAAAATCAATCTTTAATTCATCCACAAATCCTGGTGAAGGTGCATGGTTTAGAAGTGAATTGATTTGTACATAAACTATTTTGTATTTTGTGCAATAGGCCTGAGACTTTATAATAGAGAATAAAAAACCCAAATCTTAGGAGAATAATAACACTTTATTTTTAACAAAAGCAAATGAATTCAGATCTTTGTATGAAGAACAAACAACCCACCCCCCCAGAGATTACATAGCAAATAAGATACACTAGGTTCAACAGTTCTTTAAATTCTTAACTCCAACTACACTACAGGCTGAGCACTAATAGTGATGGGACAGTAAAATAAATTATGGGCCACTAATTAACAATAATTGAAACCAACTGTGGTTGCTTACTCAAAAATGATGGGAAATTTTTCTTTTTCATGTAAACATGGCCTGGTCTATTGTCAATCTAAGACACTGCTATGTGACTGATAATACCCAATAAATCAGATGAGATGAATAAATACACAACACTTACAAACAAAAATCAACAGGATGGAAATTTGATTGAGATTCAGAGTTGAAAAACCTGTTATTTGGTAAAGGCAAATTTGTAGAATGTCTCATTATGGAGGTATAATCCACCATTATTTCATTATCAAGTATATGGAAAATTAATTACCAGGTCTTTTATTCTAGTTTTTGACACCAACTGGGGGTTGAACACAAACTTCCCAGGCATTTTGCTCCATGTGAAATGGGTAAGCATTTGCAGAAAAATAACCAGATAAATCTTCCATATTCTCAATGCCACGTACACATGTTTATCCTTTGGCAGGTGTGAATGTAGCCTCCTGAATATTCATTAGTGATCGAAGTTTACGGAGATTGCCGAAGCCCACCTTCTCTCTCCGACACACTTCATGAAAACACATCGGTCGACCTTATATATAGCAATTTGCATAATTTATGTGTACCTGAATTTGTCCAAGGTGGACAAAATCTATTTCTGGAAAAATTTTGATGCATGATAAGATGCATTCATGCAGCATCTTAAAATCATCTGCAGTCGTGAAAGTATGCTGCATGTTGCCGCATATAATTTTTTTATATCTGCTGTCGCATGATCGCTCATAGAAATTTTACAGGTACATTTACACGTAGATGTAAGTACATTATGTAGAAAGCAGCCTTTCTGTTAACAGGCATAGGGCCATAATTTATGCCCAAAGTTCAGTTGCAACACCGAAAAGTCAATAATAGACTCTCAGCTGACTACCAAATTTTAGAACGTATGCCGAAAATCAGAAGCTTGGACATATAATAAGAACAAATAGTGACCATTTTTGTGTATATTTTTCATTATCTTTTATTTTGAGATTTTGAACAGCTGATTCACCATAATTTAAAGTATAAAAGATGTACCACTACCTCTGAAAATAAACTGACGAAGAAGAATGATCGTTGGAAAAGATTCACACATTTTTCAATGCTGTCTATAATCAGGTCCGAGCACAATTAAAAATATCTGATTGGTCACGTGTTGTAAACCACCCAGTAGCAAACAGTTTTATTTTTCATTACATAACGTAATGGTATGAAAAGAAACTTTTGTACATTCGTTTGTCAATTAATTTTATATTTTTCAAGGACTGAGGCTTATTTTCAAGTACTTTTGAAGGACTTTTCCAGGTAAAAATGATCTTCAAGTACTTTTCAAGGATGAATTGAAATTCAAGTACTTTTCAAGGTACCGTGAGAACCCTGTTGTTGTGCAGAAGCCATTTATCATTCAGTTAGTGATATTGACCTTTGACTTCGAACCCTGATATCAGCAGGCTTCTTTCTTGCTCCAATACCAAGTCATCTACATAGTTTAGTAACAGCAGATTGCAAGCATTCAAATTACTGCATGGACACACAAAGCAGGCATAACAAAAAAAGAGAGAAAATGAGATGTTAAATTCGGTAAAAATGAAATGTTAAAATTGGTGATAGTACAGTGTTTAGTATCTTACATTAAAAAGTGTCTCACAGACTTTGGTGTCTTGCCTCTGAATGGCATTATGATTATGTGGCATTCTGCTTTGTCAGGCAGTACAATGAAATGTGGGAATATCAGGATATGAATTTAAGGCAAATAGCTGTATCACACCAAAGTTTCAGTCACTGATGCTGAAGATGTGTAACATTCGAAAAACTACCTTCAGAATCTTAACACTGCTAATGCCACTACTGCTGGAGAAGCAATACTTATGTACCAATGTCATGCCATCATTCCATTCACAGGCCAAATTAAAGAATGAAGACTCTTAATAAGCCCCAAATTAAAAAAAGTGAAGCAAAGAAACTGTCTGAAAAGTTAGCTTTTTACTGATTGGTACAAGCTACATCAACTTTGTCTCAAAAAATTTTTTGCATCACCAATTTTCACAGTTTAACCTAATTAACTTTGTATAATTTTCTTTCCGATTTTTTTGCTTCTTGCTGAGCATTTCAGTTATGCCTAAATTTTATATCAAATCAAATAGTTCCACAATAATTTGCAATTAAAGTAGGATATCTCAACTCTTTCCTCAAATAATGCTGTATGAAAATTTTCCAAATTTTGTCTTCTCAAGTTAAAATATAAACGAAAGGTGGGTAATCAGGATGAGAAGGTAATAACAGTTTTACAACCAAAAATTATTACATACAGTTATAAATTAATTCTACTGGGTACTTTTGTGCATGTGTGTGTTACCGTGTCAAGAAGATATGCACTGTTTGCTGTGCCAACAGTCATGCAAAAAAGTTTCTGTAAAATTAATTATAACATTATTTGATTATTTACTAGCTAACTTTTGAGATTCACAACAAATCAAAGCGACAGGAAAGCATGCAATCCTACCGATGTGACCACCAATCCAGTCAGAAATACAATGTACAGAGACAACACTATAAGCAAACAAATTCTGACCAAATGTCTACACTTACTAAGATACTCAAGTCGCTTATTTTGCATTTTTACACCTGGCTTGTTGCCAGACAAAGAAGCACCTTTCTGATTGGATACCCCTGCATTAAAATCCTGTGTTGGTATGGAAGGCAAGGGTGGGTGGATTTCTGTGGCAAGTCAAAGTAAAAACAGTTTATTGGTATTCACACAATGGCTGTATATACATGAAATGAATAGTTATTTTTCTACTCTAAAGCACAGGAGGCTGACACAAGCTAAAAAGAGGCAAGGTTCATAACACTGAAACACTCCATTCCAAAAGCAACTATATCAAATAAAAATGATTCCAGTACATACCATTTTGATTTTTAAAAATAAAGTAAATAAAAACAGTAGAAAAATTTGAACCAATCATCTTTTGCCACTGATTTATGTGCCCCAACGCAATCTCCACTCAAAAAGTAGCAAATTTTGTATTCACAAAATTACCAGTGGATTTTTGCAAATATATATGCAATTCCTGCATGGAATAGAATTCACCGAGTTAATTCAACAGAATAGTAAATAGAAGCATTTCCATCTACCTCTGTAATTAAACTGACAAAGGAATGTTTGATAGTCACATATATCTAATAGGTACTGGCAGCTTGTTGGTGAATATAATTTTGTCATACCATGCAAAACTGTGCACAACTCTTATGCTGTGGGGCATGTAACTTCAGTTTGGAGCATCACAGAAAATAAAATAGTGGCCCGATGAATAGAAACATACATCAAGAGTAGCATGTAGCACTGATTATAGCTGAGAACCTTCATTAATGGAAATAGCCATAAATCGAGGGTCGGGTGTGGAATGGAGTGTTTTGAAGTTACTAATTTCTCTCTTTATCATCCTATAGTATGATAGACTGTGTCTGGTGTCAGAATTGGTCAACAACATTAATCTGAAGAACTTCAGTAACTCTGTATGGAATTCTTCCTGGCTATTGACTCTTGTTCAACATTTTTAGGCTTGTGTCAGCCACTGATGCACTAAAATGTTTATCTTCCAGTAATTATGTGTTAAAATACTTTATCTTTCAATAACTGTGTGTTAAAATACTTTATCTTCCAGTTAACTACAAGTTACAATGCTTTCCAGTAGCTACTTGTTAAAATATTGATCTTCCAGTAACATCATGAAATACTTTATCCTTGTCCAAGTACAAGCTTAAACACTTTATCTTCCTGTAACTACATGTTAAAATACTTTTTCTTTCAGTAGCTATATCTTAAAAAACTTTATATAAAATCTAAACTGCATATTAAAGTACTAGGGAAGTATATAACATTTTATTTTACATCTTTTAACCATATTAAAAACAAGACAATGATGGAGAAAGTACACTATTTTAGCCCTAAATTAGCACTGAATGATCATTTTATTAATTATAGTTAAACAAGTAACCAAAAACTGCAACCAAAACGTCAAAGTTCAAAATAAAATCATTGTGTAGTAAATGAGTTCAGATCTACAACACCAAATCAAAATATGCTGACTTACCTGGAGATTCTTTTACACCTGATATGAACAAAATGTGTAGATAATATCATACAAAACAACATGTTTAAAACTGATGCCACTTACTAGAACACTGGAAAGATTTTTTCTCAGCCCTATTCATCCAAAGTTATTAAAACAAGTTGATGTATACATACTGTATATTTTTAACATATAACAAGAGCCCCTTTACGGAACTGACACTCTACTGGCTTAAAAAAAAATTCCAGGAATTAATGATAATACCATTTCTTCCTTGAAACTGCTGAGCGTCGAAACCATGTTGATTAATCCTTTCTGATCGCAATTAGCTGTTGTGATGGACATAATGGATATCACAGTGGAACCATTTTCATTATCATAAGTCTTTTGGTAAAACCCCTATGTCAGAATGGCCATCTATTCAGAGAAAGTAGTGACAAGATTTTCAATATACCAATTGTCCATCTGGTGAAAACTCAATGTCAGTATGACCATCCTATCCTGAGAAATAGTAATGACAAGATTTTCAAGATGGCCACAGCAGAAGCAACACTGGACAGCAGATTCCTATCATTTTTATTTAGGACCAACTAGATAGTATAAAAAGGATTCTGGTGAACACCTCATGTCAACATGACATTCCGTTCAGGAGAAGAGATAAGATTTTCTAGATTTTTACTGTGGTGGCCATATTGGATGTTAGATCTGCATCGTTTCATTTGGGACCAACTAGACAACAAAAGAAGTCGTTTTTGTAAAAAACCCTACTCAATATGACCATCCGTTCTGATGAAGCATCGACAACAATATTGGAAGATGGCTACCATGGTGGACGTAAAAGATTAAGACTGGTGCCATATTATTTTAGGACCAAGATGATATCAGAATTCTTTTGGTGCAAACCACATGCTGATATGACCTTCCATTCAGAATGTGTAAAAACAACAAGATTTCCATGATAGCTACAATGCTGGCCATATTGGATTTCAGAATGGCTTCTTTTTTTTTTTTTACCAACCAGACATCATAAGAAGTCTTGTGATGAAATTCCCATGTCAAAATATTATATCCCATTAAGTAGCAATAACCAGATTTTCATATTGGTTGTCTGCAAAAAACAATTAACATTTAGAACCAAATACACCTTGGAATGAATATATGTTGAAACTTTCATGGCAACACATTAGGAAAAGCTGCAATAACAAACTTGAGCTGATGGACTAATGACTGATGGACAACAGGCCATCCCATAAATTCTTCTAGTCTATGACCAATAGAGTAAAACTACAATTTCCTCCCAAAAACATATTCCAGGGAGAGTCAAACAATACCATGGTAAAACAATGATACATAAAACACTTCCTGGAACTGGAGGGAATATAAAATTGTCAAGATTCAACAGGGTCAGATTAGGGTCAGGGTGAAGATGCTCAGTTCAGTTTAAATAGTACATTCTATAGTCAAAATAACACTGAAAGCTGACCAGTTTATGCCAAATTAATCAACCATTTCTCAAATTGTAACCCTCGAAGAACAATTATGGATGTACCCTATATCAGAATACAGAATAAATATTTTTCTTAAAAGTAACTCACTGATGTAATGAACTGTGTTGTCTTCACCCCAAGCTACAGTGTCCAATCCATTCTCCATTCCTGCCACACCATTTGTCACATGACCATTCAAGGGAGACACCTTGCTAGTGGGAGAACCATTACGAGAGGAAGGGCTAGTCTTCCCATTTTCAAGGGCCACTTTGATTGCACTCACTTCCCTCTCAGTAGTTTCAAAGTTTGGGTTGTCAAACGTTATTTTCTTGGACAGAGGACCATTAAGGACTCCATTCTCTTCATCGTCTGCCCCTTCACCAACCCTGTACAACATATGAAGGTATTGATCACATTGAAAAGAAGCCAGTTTTTGAAGTTAAATGTTTCTTCAATAATACTTACCTGATAATAATGCATTAGGAGTATGACCAATGCCTCAAAAATCCAGCCCTCCCAAGCTTATATGCAGCAAATGCTAATGTTGTCAGTCCACCTAGGCAAGTCGGACAAGAGTGATCTCCCCTTGGAGAGAGGGGTTGGTAGAAAATCCGATCCATACTTCAGGTACTAATATATGTGTGTGTGTGTGTGTGTGTGTGTGTGTGTGTGTGTGTGTGTGTGTGTGTGTGTGTGTGTGTGTGTGTGTGTGTGTGTGTGTGTGTGTTTTAAATGTAACTGCTGGGATGACTGGGAGGGTAGGCCTCTGTTAAAATTGGGTCTCTATTATCAAAGAAATTTATTTTGCTTCAAATGATTTATGTTACCCTTTCATAATGTTAGAAGAACAGGTAGGAGGTGGAGGGAGTTACTTCGCCTATTCCAATGAATGCCCCGATTTCCCAATGTTTGTTAAGCAGCTTCATATCTGGGAGAGATATGGGCACAAGTAATCATTTCCTCATGCCCAGATATGGATTGTAAGTAAATAAATTTTCCTGCATAAATCTAGCAGAAATTGAATGGCCATATCTTTGTGAAGCTGCTGAATGACCCTGCCTGCTGTAATACTGCTATTGGCCCACAACCTGAAATTGATCCATTTAGAAAGAAATGTCTTAGAGGTAAAAACCAGAGAAAATCATCACATACTGCCACCCATGGCTTAGAGGACGTAAGTTCAGAAACATTTGTGTTCGACTGCCATGCTGGCATCTACTGCCCTAATCTTGATAACTGATATATGCAAGAAACTCATCTGGTCTTGGGCTAGCTTTTAATATGCAGTGTCAGTAACTCTTGCATCCAAGACAATACAATCTAATATGAGATATCCTTTACCTCTTACAATGGTACAAGAGAATGAGATCTACAGATTCTTACTGGCTCAGTTCACTTAAGGTACCACTTCAAAGCTTTTACAGGGTCCTGTTGATGCCCCTTAAGTGAAGGTACAATGAAGAAAGAGGTTTACACAACAAGGAACTGATTCCCCATGAGTGGGACCCTGTTATTAGCAATGAACGCTGGGAAATGAGTCATCATAATGAGCCTGCATAGAGTTTAAATCAACTAACAAGTCATGTACCTCACACTGATCATTCTTGATGTGGTCGGAATGGTTCCTGATATATTCTCTGAAACAAGAGCTTAGTTCAAGAACATTGGGCCCTTGTAAGGTTTACCTCTCTGTCGACCTGTTTTTAAAACTTTATATGACAATGACAAAGCAGGTTTGCTGACAGTGGCAGTGATATATGTGTGGCCTTTTGAAGTGGAAAGAAAGACATCTTTTTCTGCAAGTTGTCAGTTTACTGATGCTGCTATGGAACTGGCAAGCATGTGTTGCACTGCCTTTTCAGAACATATGTCATCCATGAGACTGACTCCCAAGTGTGACCTAGGTGTTGAGAGTTGAGAAAGGATTATCTGTCTGACCAGGTCCTTTTTTTTACTAACAGAGAGATAAATATGGAAACTGTACATAGCCACTGAAGGCATTGAAGGAAAGGGGGAAAGCTTTCTCGTTTGAAAGTTGATTCATCTTTGGACATCATTAGATCAAGAAAAGATGACTGAGCTTGTGAATACAACCCCTGACACACCTAAAAATGAGGCGATAGAAATGTCTACTGAGATGCATATGGCAAACGATGACAAGCTAGACTTGGTATCTGGCCACACTGGGATTCAGACGGTCACTCAGTGAACTGACAATGGTCTGGATATGGCATCCAAGACTATACTGTCACCATAGCCTTGGCCATGCTGGTAATTTGTGACGGACCATGACTTAGCCAAAGCCAGTACTGGAGCTGTCTGGTATATCCTCTCTGATTCGTCAATGGTCCAGGTATGGTATAGCTGGTATCTGGGACTGCACTGTCACAATAGCTTGAGCCATGTTGGTAAGCCATAACACACTATGATACATACACACAGCAATGTTTTACGGCACCTCAGCACAAAAGTGGCTATGCAGTGCCTGCAAAGGTAAAGTTAAAAAAAAATGTAAAAATGAATTGCGCACATATTTAGGAAGACAAACAAATCCAAATAAATGTAAGCACTAAAGTACAAGACAAATACTAAACACAAAATTAAAAATTCTGTAAAATGTATATAAAATAACGTAAATACACGTAAAATCCTTAAAACATGGTTAAAATTTATTATAAAGCTACAATCCCTTAAAAACTTGACATTTTTTTGGCTGGTATATCTTCATATGGTTTCTTTAAGCAGTTCATATGAAAATACTTCTTTTTCACATGTTGGAAGTTGAGGATGGTGCTGTTGCTGTCCAACAACAGTAAAGGCACCTGGCGGTCAATATTGGGTGGGGACCACTCGTGTTTCCATGCCAGTAATAGATTCATGATGCCAGGATTGGGTAAGACAGAATATTTGATAATATACCTGGTCCCCCTTGATATCAGTTGAGTCTGTGTTGGAGCCAGTAATGACTTTAGCCAATCAACCTCTGATGCCATCACTGGTCAACAAACCAAGAGAGAATTGTTCTTATAGGTATCACCGAGAAGATCTGTATGGCCCATATTCTGCCAACTTAAAGCATCTGTACCCATGTGCTTAGCCTTGACACCTGAAACTATTGACAGGTAAACAAAAGCATATACAGGTGAAATCAATCAAGCACTGCATTAACGAGTGACAAAGGTGCAAAATGACAAACACAAATGTTAACTATAATAAACACTAATTACATGAATGACTTTACAGTATGCAATACCGGACAATTACTTAATAAAATTCATTAACTAGGTTAAATGCTAAGATCTGAATTGACTTACTCTATTAATTAAAATGGAGTCAACATATATCGTGAGGCAAAGTATGAGCAAGAATGTGTGAATTCTTTGTCTCTCATAGAACAAAGCAAGAAATAGATACATAGCTGGAATATACTTCCCTGTGTGAGAAAATTCCTTAGAATGCTTCAAATTTGAAAAAGGCAATAATCAACAATGGCTTTGTGAGCTCTTCAAAAGAGCACAGTTCTGCATCAGTGAAAGTAACTTAAGTATTGACAGAAGTTAGAACAAATCTATTTATCCAAGGGGAGATCACTTATCTTACTCCCAACTAGGTGGGCATATGACTTTCAGCACTTTTGTGGCTCAAAACAAGTTTTGGAGGGCAGGATTTGCAAGGTCATGATCACGCTTCTAATGTATCACGATTAATAATATATATGAAGAAGAAATCCATAAACAATGCTATATGAAGATGTGAATGACTATATGGACACTGAAAGTAAGAGTTCTGTGGAAGACCATATGAGCTGTACGATGATGCATGTTTCCCAAAATTGATGAGGCCAACTCATTGTCAAAAATTCACATTTACTTCCCAGTTTGAAATGATGTCATCATTTGATTATGATGTCACTTGTTACCTAAGTGAATGAATGAGTGTTACTATAATGAATTTGGCAGAGCATAGTTGTAAAATAGTTGCAACTTTTATTTCTTATTAAATGATGAGAAAGTAAAATGCTTATACAATTTTATAGATTCTTGTTGAGTTTTGGGTTTAATGCCACTTCTCAGCACAAGACAGGCTATGTATGGTAGCCAATATAATTGTCAGAGGAAGAGCCTAGTAAAATCCTGGTAAGAACCATCGACCCATGGGAAGCTACTGGCAGCTTTCTCACATATCGACACTGGCATTAAATTAAAATTTTACTGAGTTGCTACAATTAAGTCACTTCAGATTTTGCTCTCTTTGTAATGGTGACCATATATGATAGCAGACTGGCAGCATTTGAAGATAGATTTTATTTTTATTTTTTGTAATAATGGCCAATCTGAAATGTATTCATGCTAGGATGCTCTCTGACAAATGTTATCAGATTCTTTTTTGTATCTTTTTTATTTTTCTTTTACATAAAGTTGTATAAATGTTTTTTTTCTTTCAGTAATAGCAGTAAGATTTGATTGCAGAATGGTGCTAGTAATATAAATCTGACATGTTCATGCTAGGAAAGTTTTTGTGAAAGTCAGTTAAGCATTTACTTTGAAGAAGTTATAGGTTTTTGCTATTTTTATTTATATTTAGCCATACTTTTTAATTGCAAAATGGGCATCACTGGCACAAACTTGAAAACCTTCTATGCCAGGAGCTCTCTGTCAGATCTGAGCAGTCTTTGTGAACAAGTCAAATCTGAAAGGTCTTGCCAGAATGCTTTCTGTCTAGTTCTGTTCAGCTGTGTTGGAGAACATGATGTTTCAAAGTTTTTCTATTTTTGGTAATGGTGACAATATCTGATGACAGTTCAGCATCATTCAATACAAATCTGAAAGGTCTTCAGGCTAGGATGCTTTCTGTCAAATATGATCAAATTCCATTCACCAGATCTGGAAAAGTTGTTCGCAAGGTCTAAAACTGCAAAATCATCACAATCGCAAGTTGGAAATGTAAGTGGTGGCAAAGGTTACTACTAACAATAATTATTGGAACTGTGTAGTGTGAACTACCATACACAGAGAAAAAGACTGCAAGGGATAATTTCATAAATTGTCCCTTTATTTTTCAGTTATTATTGTTTAATGACCGACATGGATATATTTGTGAATTATGTGTGGTTCTTGAAATTCATGTATAAGACATGTACACCTCCCATACCTAGTTACTTCACAGTATCTAGACAATAAGTACTAACAGTCAACTGAGAAGTACAGCTAGTCACCCATAGCCACAAACACACTGGGTTCAAGGCAAAAGGAATATCTCAAAAACAAACTGGATAGCAAATATTTTGAAATGCATCAAGCTGTTTAATACAGAATGTTTTTCAAAATTATCACATAGGAAAAGGGCTTGCATTTGCACTGTGGGCATTGTTTTGTCTCAAAAATGACCTTTCATTGATCGTATAAGCTTATTTTTCAAGTGTGATCAAAATCAGATCAGAAATATCGTCTCCAGACTGGTAACAAGCACAGTCAGTTAGCTGCATAAATCTTTCTCATTACTGAACTTATGAGATTTTCATGATATTAGCCTGTATCCCATTTCTGATCTAAATCAGATACACAATATGGTCTCTCCGAAGTCATAACAAACTCAGATAATCAGATGCAAGATCACCTCAATATATGTACAGATTTTTCTCAATACTGAACTTGTCCAAAGATCACCTCAATATATGTACAGATCTTATACATTACTGAACTTGTACAAGATCACCTAAATATATGTATAGACCTTTCTCGTTACTGAACTTATCCAACATCACCTCAATGTATGAATAAATCTTTCTCATTACTGAACTTGTCCAAGTTCTTGATGATTTAAGCATTCTTTCCTCACAATTGTGACCTTTATCGTTTTATAATAAAGGGAATTTATCAAGCATACTTGAAATACTGTAAATTCACTATTATTGTAGGTAGGAGTTTCTTTAGTTTTGTTTAAAAAATTACATTTGCATTGGCATTTAAATTCAACAACTGGGAAATGGGCTCACTTGTTTCCACAGATGGATCACTATTCACTGGGTCTCTGAATCTAGTTTCCAACAATTATGAAATCCACTAAAACTGCTTCCCCATAAAATATAATTTACATTCAGGAAAGTTTTAATAGGCATGACAACCATCCTCACTGACAACTCACTTCAAAAAGACTTCCTCCATTGTGGTGGCAGATGTCCCAAAGCTGGTGATGCCAAGTTCCACCATCTTGGATTCCACTTCCTTGAACAAGGCCTCAAACCTGTTGCTCTGATCAAATGGTAGAAGATATGACACCTCAGCACTGATCTCACTTTCAAGTGTTGCTGTGGGTACATAGCTATTGACAACAGATGTTACTCTATCGACATTACAGTTTTTGTTTTTCACCATGACCATGTGGTAGCCAGCACCTGCAATATGAATTATTAAAGACACAGGGTTTTTACTGATATAAGAAAAAACCAGAGTACCTTTGATGACATTACACTCATTGGTCCAAAAAGAATTTTCTGAAATCCAAGATAAATACATTTCTATTGTCCTTATAATCTTTTTAAATGCAGAGCAAAGAAACTATCTCTGCTATTCTTAAGAAACATCAACATACCAAATTTGGTAACAAAAATATTTTTTTACATGTTGGAGTCAACATGCTCACAAGATACCTGTAAATGCAGGAGAAAATGCTTTTACCCTGAACTTGGTATCCTCGATAGAAAATCACTGAACTTGACTTAGACAATGCAAGATATACCAACATGATATGTTTGATTAAATCTATAAACAGGATCTTTAATTTTATATGGGGGGAGAGAGGAAAACTAAGTTATTTAAATGGCAACATTTCAAGGACTGCATCAGTTATATCCAGAAACTAAACCTATTAAAACTCCCTTCATACTTATCATATTCCCTTCATACTTACTACTCCCTTCATACTTATTATGCTCCTTTCATACGTATTATACTCCATACTTATTCTACTCCCTTCATACTTATCATACTCCCTTCATACTTATTATGCTCCCTTCATACTAATTCTACTCCATACTTATTCTACTCCCTTCATACTTATTATACTCCCTTCATACTTATTCTACTCCATACTTATTCTACTCCCTTCATACTTATCATACTCCCTTCATACTTATCACACTCCATACTTATTATACTCCCTTCATACTTATCATACTCACAAGGCAGTACAACTAAAAAACTGAGCCATGACCCTCACCTTAATATAAATGCAAGAATGATTACAGCTAGCCACTGTGTTTATAGGATCAATGAAGAACAAAAACGCAAGCAATGACTTTTCAATTAGGTCTGGTTTACAAAACACCTTTGCAAAAGTGCAGATATGATGAGGGCCACATCTGCACCATTTTCATTCAGAACCAATTAAATACTGCCAGTAAAAAAAAAAAGACAGATCAACCGCATTTTCTTTCAGAACCAGCTACTTACTGCTATAATAATGTTTTAGTCAAACTCCATGTTGACAAGCCCATCTATTCAGAAGCAAGCATAAAATGATTTTCAACTGATCCATTTTTGGAGGTCAGATCAGAATTCTTTAAACATAGTGACAACATACTGACAGAAAATGTTTAATGCTCTTAACTGCTGGTATGGCCATCTGTTTAGAAGAAGCAGCTGTTAATAATAATAATAATAATTAGAATTTTCAAACAATGTGGGACAACACAATGGCATTTTTTCCTTTTTGACCAACTACATATAATGAGAAGAAGTTTTGTGAAAACCACGTGTATATATGACCATCTCTTCAAGAGAAGTAGCAATAACAAGATTTTTAAGATGGCCAACATTGATCAGCAGCATATTTATTTATGACCAAAAAATGCCATAAGAAGTATTTCAGCATGAACTTCCATATCTCTAAGTAACTATAACAAAATATTTCAGATGGATACCATGGTAGTCAAATTGCAGGTTTAGTCATCACCATATGAAATCAACTAGATACTGAAAGAAGTCTTTCAGTGAAAACCCCATGTTGCTGCAACTGTCATTTCTCAAGAAGCAATAACAAGAATTTCAAGATGGCCACAACTGTTGGCTACCATTAGCATCATTTTCATGTACTAGACACCATAAGAAATCTTAAAAATGCCTGATTGGGATCATTTTCATTTATGACCGACTGCATTTCATATGAAAGTCTTTTGGTGAAGAGTCAACTCTGATGACAACAGCTGTTAACAAGGTGTACCAAAAACGTTTTTAAGCTGGTCTTTTTCTTGTCATACTGGATGTCAGATCAGTACCATTTTCATTTAGGACCAACTCAAAGTAATAAGTCTTTCTGTGAAAGCCCTTTAACAATATAAGCATCCCTTAAGGATGAGTAGTAGTGATAGGCTTTTCAAGATAGCCAACACTGCAGCCATACTGAATGCTAGATCAGCACCATTTTCATCCAAGTTTTGTTTTGTTTCAAGACAGCCAACACTGTGGCCATCCTGAATGCTAGATCAGCACCATTTTCATTCAAGTTTTGTTTTGTTTTGTTTTGTGGGTTTAATGTCATTTTTCAGCATTTGATAGGCTATATATGGCAGGCATTATATCTGGCAGAGAAAGAACCCAGGAAGAACCACTAACTCAAACTACGGGCAAGCTTTCATACATACCCATCTTTGCCTTGTCGAGGTGAGTGATCTGTAAAGGAAAGTGTTTAAGACCACTCTGCCACCTGGGGCCTCTTTTTCATTTTGGCTCAACTAGACATCAAAACAAGTCTTTTTTCGAAAACCCCATGTCAATACGACTAACTGTTCAAGTGTAGTGATAACAAAATTGTCATGACTGATTTTCAGATTGGCACCAACTTCATTTAGGACGAACTATTTGTAAGAAGTCATCGAGTGAATAACCCATGTCAATACAACCATTCCATCAAAAGGAATAGTAAAAATAACAACATCTGCAAGATGGTCACCCTGGTGGCAATACTGGATGTGTGTGCAAAACCATTCTTAATTTGAATCAGTGAGACTTCTAAATGTGTGTAAAGTTTCATTTTAATCATTCAAATAGTTTAGGACAAGTAGTGATAACAAACTTGTGCCAATGGATGGACAACAGGTTACTGCATGGTACGTTTTTGTCTAAAACAAGTGGAGTTAAAATACTGAGCATAAGCAATGGAAAGAAGTAGCCACATCATTCAAAGACAGTATCCTTTCTGTTAGAAGAAAATCTCTCTCTATCTATCAGTTATATACTCTATCTGGCCAGAAAAATACAACAAATTAATAATCCTTACCAAAACTTTTCTTAAGAAACATGGATTTTCCTGCACACTTAACAACTCCATTTGCCATGATAGCGATACGATCACCCAAGATGTCAGCCTCATCCATGAAATGTGTCGTCAATATCATGGTCCTTCCAGAACGGAATTTCTGCAAGATTTCCCATGTCTGTCGTCTGGCAGCTGGATCCATGCCAGAAGTGGGTTCATCCAGTATTACAATCTAAGGAATATCAAGGACAAGTGATGAGTTTATTACATTCCAAGGAATATTAAGGACAAGTGATCAGTTTAGTAGTTAGTTACATGCTTGCTTTTTACCTGTGCAATCCTAGGTATGATTACTAGCTTTTACTTCCACAATAGTGTTTGGTCACCCATGCAAAGTAAATGTTTGTTTTGTGCTTTCTCATATTTGTTTAGAGCTCAAAAGTTTATTGTACACGAAAATCTGTGCCACCACTAATAAGTGGTGTAAACTGCAAACATGAAAGATATCGTATCTTATTTTTCCCTGAATCTGTGTAATCTAAACAGCAATAATTCTCATGTTAATGATATGCATTTATAATTCAAGCTCATGCACACAATCACTCAGTTTATTATGCAAGCAAAGTTGTATTCTGACATAATTTTCTTCTTTCTGTGGGGATGTGAATGTATACAACATGCAATAAATTCTGACACAATGAAATATTAAATCAATTCTGGTTAATTTCTATTTGCTGCATTCAAAGGTCTCAATTGCTTTTGACAGAAATCCTGCATTGTACAAAGTGAATAGTGAACCTTCATTTTTGTTAAATTATTGCAATGTATATTTCACTTCTTTTCCTCAGAACAATTTTTTTCCGAGGTAAGGTCCTCATATCAAATTGCATACACATTTACACTTCACATTAAATTTTGAAATCTAACTGCACAAAAGTTTATATAAATGGATGGTGGTTGGTTAGCTTTAACAGCACTTGCAACACATAATTGGCCATATCATGCTGAGAAAATGGGCCACACCAAGGCAGCTGACCTAGGCTGACCTCAGTCTGCATTCAACCGCAGTCGTTGGATAATGAATCTGAGGACGGATGATGAGGTCATGAAGCTTGAAAACTGATTACACTCTGCATGAAGTCATAGAAAAATATGATGTTAGAATCTTATAATTACAAATACATGCAGCTATATAAATATTAACCAATCTCAACTAATTAATACTGAACTATTTTTTACCAATAATCAAGAATGATACATGAAAACACAAGTTCCTTTGTGGTATTATTAACAAATAACTTTTAGTTTTCTGAATGTCAAAGTGCTTTGACCTTATAATGCATGTCAAGGTGCTATCACCTTCTTTATTGGAATGCAACTAAATACAAATTCTTGTCAAAATTCAATGTATCTGTACAAGTCACTGTGTTCATATGCTTAGTGAAGTACAAAAATGCAAGCAGTGACACTGAAATTGCCCCCATGGTCAATTAAGTCTGGTTTTCAAAACGTGCAGCTATGCTAGTGGTCAGATCAACACCATTTTTATTCAGAACCAATTAAATGACAAGATACAAAAAGTATCTGATTATATGGCTCCATCTGAGTACGTGTTATCAAACAGAACAAATATTATTATTTCAAATGTGCACAAACATCCAGAATCTGAACCTACAGCACAGTGATCACAAGTGTCATCATAAAACAGAGGCTGTGCTTTACAGCTGGAGCTTTGTATGATGAAAACTTCTATGCTTAAAATTATGCTGTTTTTATTATTTGAATATATTTAAATATTTCTTCGTGCATTTTTAATAAATTTGTTCACATAAAAACAAATAAAATGGAAAAGTCTTTTACTAAAAAATCCATTTTGTTATGACTTCTTGTTATGGAAAAGTAGCTACATTGATTTCTTTTTCTCACTATGCTGGCCATTTTTTTTTTAGCTCTGATCAGCACCATTTTGACCAAGGTAGATATGACCATATATTTACAAGAAACAGTGATCCAGTTTTAAAGATAGCCACCATAACATCCATGAGGGGGGTCCGATTGCCACCATTTTTATTTAGGATGAAGTACATGTCATGTCTTTTAGTAAATGTTTATGTCGATAAGGCCATCCATTCTGAAGAAGTAGCTACAACAAGATTTTCAAGATTTCTGCCACTGCAGCCATTCTGGAAATCAGACTGGCACCAGTTTCAATGAGGGTGAACTAGGCATTACAGGAAGTCTTTCAGTGAAAACCCCAAACTGATCTTACTATCCAATAAGGAGTAGCAATAACAATTTTCAAACAATTGCCATGATGACAACCAAATTAAAAGTCCACTGCTTTTCATTTTGGACCAATTAGACATGGAAATGTATGTGTAGTTTCATGGCAATCTTCCCATAAGTGAGGAGTAACAGCAATAACTTGTGCCAGACAGATAGGAACTGGATAGATGCCAAAAAACAGGTTTTTGGTACATGGACTGTCTCCAAAGGAGAAAAAGTCAATCATGTGAGCAACAATACAGTAAACTGCAATTATATGCATGTCCAGCATTTAAATTGTAATCCTTGATGTAGACGTAAGTAGAGCATGGTCGACTCTTCTGAATATTCATTTGCAGGTCTCAACAACCTGGACATTTGGTCCAGTAAATATATTTGAACAAACTTACTGCGCAGAAATGATTATTTTCTTATTAGATTTATCATAACTGTGACCTCTAACCTTTAGAACCCAGAAACCATAGGTTTCTTTATTACCCGAAGTGCAAGTCATCAATAAAGTTTATTCAATTTAGTTTGAATCAAGTTTTTGCATGACAATGTTTAGAATGGCTGCTGAAGACTAGTGAAAGTATAGGTAAGCTATGTGACAAACAGAACTATATTTGCAAATACATCAATAATTTTAGTAATTATTATTCTATAAAAAAAGAAAAGATACTAAAAACATTAAATTCTTAACAAGCTTACTTGGGAATATCCATGTATTCCTTGCTGATGGAAAGTACCCAAGTACAGGTACAGTAAAAAGAGTACAACCAGTGTATCGGTAATACCACACACACCTCTACAACAAACAGTAAGTTGCAAAATACAACTATCCAATCAAGAAATGTAGCAATTATCAAGATGTCCACCATTTTCATTTATGACCAATTACACCATGTGCATGTAATGTTTCAAGGCAATCCTCTCAGTAATTAGTAAAAATAGCAATAGCCAGCTTTTGCTAACTTAGTAATAAGATTTTCCATATGGGAGCTGTGGTGGCTATGTTTTACATCTGACTAACCTTTTCAAAAAGAGCCAATTGCTATTCCTGAATAAACCTTTGTAATGACATGGGGTTTTACTTTTTTTTTTTAAAAAAACAAACAAATTAATAAAATAATAAAAACACATACGATGGTCAGTTCAGGAGGAGTAATGATAAAAAGATTTTCAAGATGGCCCCTGTGGCAGCCATACTGAATGTCTGATCTGCACCATTTTCAGTTACAACACATTTTAAAATGATTATCCATTTAAATATCCCAAGGACACATAGTGTGAAATAAAACCAGCATAATAAAATGCACAGCTGCAATAAAATCCTAGTTATAAAATATCTATTTAAAAACTGAACTCAGAACAAAGACACCTTATCACATTTCATTCTAAGTTGCAAGAAAGAACTTACGTAACCAAAATCCTATCAAAACCACAATTGGCAACTTTCGTCATGTGGAGTTTCAATCTTATGAGGTTTCTCTGTGTTTACTCTCATGGATACAATCCTCGTGCATATTATTTAAAACTAGCAATTATTCGTAACTACCGAACAAATTTCACAAAGGTGGTTTTACAGTACCTTGGACCCCGCTATGAGAGCTATCCCAACAGATAGCTTGCGTTTCTGTCCCCCTGAAAGTGTGCTAGACAAAGCATTCCTCTTGGCCTCTAGACCTAACACCTTGATCATTTCATCCACTTCTGCCTTCAAATTCTTCTTCAGACAGCCCTTCAACTAGAAATAAAGGGTACCACCACAATGAACTAAAATTTTCTGTACATTTTAATGTTTTAGACTTATTTTATCTTTTCAAATGAAGTGAGAGATCATCAAGATTTGGTCAAATTTTGTTCATTTGTTTTTGTGACGTCATTTGCAGATTTCTGTATTTGTAGTAAAGGGTATCATATTTGAAAGCAAACTGGAGTCATTTGTACAGACTTGAAAAGCCTTCAAGCCAGGATGCCTTCTGTCAAAATTAGTCAAATTTTGTTCCGTGGCTTCTGAGAAGTCATCTGAAGTTGTTTCTACTTTTGCAAAACATTGGCCACATTCAAATATGAACAGGCATCATTTTTACAAAAATTAAAAGGACTTCATCCCTGGATGATTTTTTTCTCCAAATTTGGTTCCCCCAAAAAGTATGCTGTGTCATTTTTGAGAAAAGTCATTTGAACCTTTTCTGTTTTAGCAACGGCAGCCATATTTACTCGTGGATTAGCAGTGATTCTATAAAACTTGAAGGCCTTTATGCCAAGACATGTTCTGTCCAATTTGGTCAAATTCTGTTCAGCACTTTTTGCAAAGAAGTTGTTTGCAAGTTTCTTTCTTTTATATTAGGAGTGGTGGCCATATATGATGGCATTTTTTGTACAAACTTTAAAGACTTTCCAGCCAGGATGCTTACAGTAAAATTTTTATCAGAAGTTTCTAAGAACATGTCATTTCAATGTTTTTCTCTTGTAACACTGGACATATATAATCATTACTTTAACAAAATTAAAAAGCATTTATGTTAAAATGCTCTCTAAAAAGTATTCCATCAGCATCTTTACAGCTCAAAATGCCATAAAAGTCAAAGCTCAGTGAGCTTTAATTTGTTGATAATAATGTAATCTACCTGAGCGAAAAACTCCAGGTGTTCCTTGACAGTCAGCAGATCAAAGAGGATATTGTGTTGGGGACACAATCCAAGCTTCTGCCTAACCTTGGCAATGTCTGTCCGAATGTCATAACCATTGATTATAGCTGTTCCACTGGTAGGTGCCAAAAAACCTACAATGTACCACATATATACCAATATTGCACTGTGTCTGTTTAAAGATGATCCCCTGTGAAATGTTATTAATTTCAATAAATATACATAAAATAACAAAGCTTTAATGACTTTTCAAATAAAGGCTAGAAAAAAGCTTGTGCTACATATAAGGACAGTATGAAAGACAACAAGTTACTGTGAAAGGGCTGAAGCAATTAGATGATTTACATATTTTGATATAGAAAAAGGAAATTTCTTCAGTAGTTGTCATTTTGTCCATTTGCATGCTAAAAAACAGGTCAATTCAAATTCTCTTGATCTTAATTCAGATCTCGTTAGTCCTAAGCTGACATCTCTGTTTGGTTACAGGCATGTAAGTGCACATCTTTCTCATTATTTAAGAGACATGCAACCATGTCATTTCAATCTAATGTTTCCGAGATTTCATCGCACCACAATACTATTAATCTTTTACTTCCATTCCTAAAGCATTCAATTTATGTTAAATGTGCTACACAAAATAGTGGTATCCTTATAAATACTTCAGCTATCAGCATCAAAGAAAGTGAAGTATGTTTCTGTGTGGCTAGAGCATTAACCAACAGGCAAAATGACTTTTGGCTAATTTAGCTAAACCTTTCCATTTTATGCACGAATAATTATATGTTATGATCTTAAGATAAAGAAAGTAAAATATATCATACATTACATGGGCTGCTGAAAGAAAATACAGCCATAAAAGCAAACTGTGAGCTTTAAAAAAGTTTCAGTGAATAATAACACAGCTAAACTGGTGCAACTTAGAACACAGTGCCATGATTGCAATTATTAATTTTTTTTATGTGTATCAAAAAATGTCACGGAAAGATATGGATAATGTGGATTACATTATGTAAAATAAATGCACTTGTAAATACTAACAGTTTATATGGGATACAGTAAATCAGCTAATCCCATCCCCTAACAAAAAATACCACTATATAAAGAAACAAGGAATCCAACTTGCTGTGGTGGTGGGTTTTAGCCCAAACACATCTCTTCCCTCTCCAGATAGCCAAAGATAATAATGGTTACCAATGTCTCAAAATCTGAACATAATGACAAAACATCTGGTGGAGTATTTCATTTATAACAAATCAAACTCAAATGATTGTTTCTGAGGCCCATAAATGTGACAACTAATTTTATCAAGTGCAACTTCTGCCATCAACAATCAACCCATAATTTTCTTTCACACATCTTGATTTGTGATTCATCAACACATCTCCTTGAAGAAAATGGACCACAGACTGTCATAGTGAGTAACATTGAAATACTGCTGTTAGTGCTACTGCTGGTATGTCCAGACACTATTGTACGTTTGCTTTTTTGAAGACAGGTTCAGTAGAGTCAATATATTTAATATGTCAAGTATTTCATTCGACACCATTCAATCCATAAGCTCCAGTAATAGAAACATTTATTTTTGAATTTGTATTTAAAAGGATTCAACTTCATGACCCATCTCCCAAACTTCAAGCAGCAAGCCCAGCAGTAAGGGAAAGGATGACTAAAAACTTGTTATACATTTTAGGCCTTTCTATCATGTTTGTATAAACAAATTTTGTTTAATTACAACTGTCATACACCTGACCTTCCTAGATGCTGCCAAGATTTTATCTGAATGAGGGATCTCTCCTTGTCACCAAAACTTGGGTGGAGAAAAAGTAAGTCCTGGGGTGGGGGGAGAGAAAGAGAGAAAATGCTATTATAGTTCACTATTTACCCAACACTTAAATACCATCTCTCTTTCTTCCTACTCCCCTCTGTCTGCTTTCTAGTGAAATCAAAATCCTCATAAGATGCCCCCTCTTGCTACATAAGCATCAATCCACTGACTGTTACTGAGCTCAATCTGTTCCTTATCTGTGTATGAATAGCATTCTGTGCTGAGAACCTCCTTTCACAGTCTGCCATTCTAAAGGGTATATGCACAGCTAGCTTACTAGCCAACAAGCTGCTCTTCAAGGCCATTTTTTTTATTTAAATTGTCTACATTTCACAGGTATTTTCTCCTGGATATCTCTGAGCTGGTGACTTGGCATGTTATGTAAGAGTTGACATTCTAAAATTCAAATGTTTATTTCCAACAAAAAAAGGCTATTATTTCCAAAACTTCTGCAAATAATACACAACATATCTGCCATCTTGGTGTTGTACTGAAATTAGTCCGAGTTTCCTCTGACCCTTGCCACCCCATTTTTGATTTTTGGACATTTATGTTGGGGTGTAGGGTCAGAGTCCATTCCCTGTTGAAAAGTTGGAATAGGGTAGCTGGTTACTAGCCGGCCTAGCAAACTTTAACGACCATTCATCGAGATATGCCTGCATGAAATCGATAGGAATACGATTTATTTTCTCAGAAATAGCGAGTGTAGCATTCATTATATCTTTAATCCGCTGAGAGATGAGATGCAACTATAGTGTTGATGAAATTTGACCTGGAACTTGCCATTTGCATTCCGAGTCACATGACTACACAAATCTCGCAACCTACATGTCAATGACATCAGATGTCCAATAGTCACGTGATATCAACAATAAACCATTTCGAAAGTTGTTGTACATAGAATTCAAAAATATTAATTAAAAGTCACGTAATACTTGTACATAACTATAATGCACACTTAATTCTCAACATATTTATTCTGGGAACAACGACTAGAAATCTGTCGGTATTGCAGCAAGGTGGAGAAAACCAGATTCATCAAGTACTAAGCACGTGTCAGCGATGTATTTTGTTGGTATCACGTGACTACTGCACTGACCTGTGCTCTCCGCTTGTTGAATCTGTTTTTTTTTTTCAAGCTGCTGCAACACTTACATATTTCTGGTCGTTGTTTCCAGAATAAATATTGGTAGAAGTTTATGTTCTTTTATTTTTCAATAAATATTATGTGACTTTCATTTATATGTTCGATTTGTTTTCCTACAAAACACTAGAAATGGTTAAATATTGATATCATGTGACTATTTGAACTCTGAAGTCGTTGACATGTGGGTTGCGAGATTTGTGTAGTCATGTGACTCGGAATGCAAATGGTAAGTTCCAGGTCAAATTTCATCAATGCTATAGTTGCATCTCGTCTCTCAGCGGATTAAAAATATAACGAATGCTACACTCGCTATTTCTGAGAAAATAAATCATATTCCTATCGATTTCATGCAGGTATATCTCGATGAAAGGTCGTTAAAGTTTGCTAGGCCGGCTAGTAAGCGGCTACCCTATGCCAACACCAAATCGGCGAATTCCAACTTTTCGATAGGAAATGGACTCTGACCCTACACCCCAACATAAATGTCCAAATATCAAAAATGGGGTGGCCAGGGCCAGAGGAAACTCGGACTATACTGAAATAATTTGTACTGTAGCAGCCAAGATTTCTGGAAATTTGCATAAAAAATTTTGGTTTCTTTTATGGCAGTTCCTCTAAACCAGCATCTGACCTTGTTTTAGAATGACCATCCTTCATTTCGCGAGAAACTCCACTTCATCCTTCACTTTCTTCATTCTGCCATTCACTCTGCACATTCATGCCAGCAATGGCTTGAAGTTAAAAAGAATCAGTACAGTTTTGCCCAACCATGCTTGACTATAATTTCATCTTCCAGAAATGGACCAAAATTTACTCGTTCACAAATGTTAAGAAAGAGCATCAACTGCAGAACCCCTCAAGTACATGTTTTTCTGCTATAAATAATTAGCAACCTTTCCAAAGCATCTTTTTGTGTTAAACTATATCTGCATACTCTGGAATGGATGAAGGTGTTTTGATAAAAAAAAGTATCATTCCTTGTTATTTGAAAATTTTATACTGCCAAGAATGCATTTTATATGTGCAACTTTGAATCTGTTTAAGTCATTGCTGCTTTACAAGTGCACTCATGCACCCTGGCATCTCTACACTTTTGGGCATCCTCTGTGAGTGTCCCTAAGGCACAGCACAGTACACCACCATGCCCCCTACTAATTCTTTCTATGTCAAAATATGAACCAGTATATGTACATTACAAAGTCTTAAGTGATTCTACTAAATGTGGTAGGCCTAAAAGAGAACTATGGATGGAAGGAGACAGAAAGACATCAGTGGAGATCATCATAATATCTCGAATAATTTCATAGAAAACAATGACCAGTAGACAGAACATAAATTTTACGTGGTGTTCATACTCACTATACCATTTTTTCCTGAAACAGCCCTTACCTGTTAACATTGACATGGTTGTCGTTTTCCCAGCTCCATTGTGTCCTAAAAGTGAGGTGATTTGGTCTTCATACATGTTCAAGGTCATGTCCGCCACAGCAACCTTAGCACCTCTTCCAGAACTGAATTCCTGCAATATGACAATGTTCACCTCAAATTCAAAACCTACTGAGTTCCTGAACAGAGTAAGTTTAACTTTTTCTAAATATTACTATCAAATATATCTGACACAGTCAGCTTATTTAATACCCTGGACTTCTTTACACACACCCCTTCTATTATGTGGTACATATGCTAAAAGTACATACCATGTACATGCCTCAATAAACACACACATTTCCTTGCATCAAAATTTACATATAAAGGATCCATTTCTAAGCATATCTGATTTTAGCATGCCTCTTGGGTTTTGCTTTGCGCCAATGTTTTATAGCACAGCAACACTTTCAAGATTATATCATGGTGAACATGCCATGGAAGAAAATAGGGTATGATCCAATGGTGAAAATCAAACCTTCTTGTCAGAAGCCCTGCATTTTAATCAATAAGCCTCTGCAGCCCCTTTATGCAAACCTCACTGGAAGAAATGGAGTCCCTTTATGCATGCTTCATGGGGAAAAACTGCAGCCCCTTTATGTATACCTCATGTCCTTCATTTTTAACTTATGGGAAAGAAGCTGATGCTAAATTCCACTTAAAACATCATGATTTTCTATGTCACTACAACCACATATTCCTGTTGACTCATTATCACTTACCAACATAGGTTAAATAAGGGGAGAATAAACCTCCGATGTGGAAAGATCTCAGCACATACGTAAAAACCTACCTCTTCTAATTGCACAAAAAACAGCATGGATGGGATGTTGTGAGTGCTGATTATAATAAACTTTAAACTAATGAAAACGATTCAAAATAATAATTTTTTAATCACAGTGCAGATATTATGTTATATGAAGTGTGTGTCAACATCATATATATGCCCTTGCTAACATAATGCAAGTTAAAGAAAACTTCTAATTGAAACAGCGGCCATGTCTGTTGAGCTTTTTTGGAAAATGATGACAATCAAATCTGACCTGGGTCTTCGCAATGTAAACCCTCATAAAATATTTGGTTTTAAACAATGCAGTCCTTCAAAAGTTTTTGAGTGTAAGCAAAAGTGATTATGGACATGACCAGATGTGATGGATAGTCCAGGGTAACATTATATGACCCTTATATAGACATGGTGGGGCATAAATAATATCGTCAGTGAAAAATATTGTTTTCCTGTAAAATTATGTATCTTACAAAATGTGAGACGATGTAATATAGTAATATAGACATATGCTAAATGTTGATATTAAACTTGAAGGAATCAAAAAGCAACAATGGATTTGTGCTAAAAACACTTAAAATACTTCTAAGGATAAGGATATTGCTCACTGTATTGTAACATTTTTCCTCAGTCCTGATTTCCGCATGCTTGCTGTGCAAAAACACCCATGCAAATTACAAACGTTAGGGTTATACAATGAAAATTTAACATCAAAATGTAACATTCTTTATGACCTTTCTGAGATTTCTGATACTTATTCCTGGGTTACATAATGAACATTTAACATTAAAACTGTAACATTATGACCTTTCGGAGATGTCTGATGCATATTCCTGGGGTAAGACCAGGTGGATCCCTTTCAAAGAATTCAGAACTTGGCCCACTGTTTGCTGTACTCTCATAATCAATGTCCTTGATCTTCCTGCCACACCAGTAAGATGGCTGAGAAAAGAAAAGATTAGATTGTATATTTTTCTATGTCACCTCCACCTGGTCCACAGATCACAGGTGAGGAACCAATGCTCTAGTATATTTAAGTGTTGGCTGTTTATTAGATAGAACAGTGCACCAGATTTTTAATTTGCTAGCAGCAAGCCAAAGGCAGCAAAGTATTATCATGAACAAGCAAAAATGGAAATATGATTTACACACTATCAACAAATTAAAATAGATTATTTCCTGCCCCAATATTCACCTGGTAAATGCCATGTGGTTTAATTTTATTGGTGACTGCATTTAAACTAAGGCTATCTTTATCACTGTGGAGTTGGTACATCATTATTAATTTACAAAGCATGAATTTACCTGTGGTATGCATCTTCAGCGTGAAATCAAAACTTGGTGAAAAACCCATGGTTTCAATAGCCTAAGATCCCTGTCATAGATAACAGTGATTCTGATGTAATATTTACATACCATAAAAGGGAAGTAGAAGGGCTGTGCCACACCATATTCTCCTGGATGGACATTGTCCACATACCAGGCGACAATCATGTAAAACACTGTGTCAACCAGAAGCATACCCATGGCATCAAGGAGGGAAAAATTGTCATCCACTGTGCCAGGCCTGAAGAAATTGCTCCACTGGGCTCCCTCCCCTGAAAATATTTATATTAGTTCATATTTAAGTATACTGTAAAACCAGTTTTAATCAGTAATGTGATTACTCTTTCCTTTTCAGTTATTGGCACTAGTTAGCCCCTAAAAGAGAAGACCAGGGAATCTGAAGAAGCATCCACTGAGTTGGGAAACCACCAGTGCCTGCACATGCCATCTATAGAAATCAAACCAACAATAGTTTGACATCATCATGTCATCAACTAATTACAATAAATTCTTTTAGTAGTTATCAATTATTGTGACTTCGTACACACAAAAAACACATTTTTCAATGGTTCTTAACTTTGTGGATTGGGGAACATTTCCTATTGTTTCCACAGAACGATCATTGTTCTCTGGGCTAAAGTTTCTTTACATTTTTTAAATTTCACTTTAAATCTGCACCAAATAGGCTGTAGTCTGCTGATGTGCCATTAAACAATATATATTACACACAAATTTCTGTAGGTCATAAAACCATGGTTTGCAACAGCAAAAATATTCATAAAAATTAGAACCCTATGAAAACTAGTGAACAGACAGTATACAAAATCAATACAGAGTCCCCATGCCATGAAGTAAAATATTTATGACAGTGTAAAAAGAAATTTATTTGCTTGCATGTCGTTAGTTTATATCAATATTTTGTTACATTTTGCTACATGTAAATAAATAATATAACAGAGCCAAATGATATTTTTCTGAAGGACAATACAAGTCTTATGTTGGAATTTTGGCAAATTGCAACATTATCTAATTTAACCAAAAGAAACTAACTTTCTTAGAATATTACATGATACAATATTGACAGAGTGATACTGCCAGGATTTTATATTAAGAGTGGATCATCGAAACATGGGGAGTAGAAAAACATGGGAAGGGTGGGTGGGGTGGAGTGAATACTGCATTAGTTCTATATTTACCCATCACTCCTTCTTACTACACAAATCTGCTCTCTATTGATATCAAAATCCTGATATTAGCATTAACCTGTTCATTGTTTTTGAGTTTAATCTGTTCCTTTTCCATGTATAAAAAGTGGTCTGTGCTGAGAACTCTTTCAACCTGCCATCTGAGAGGGCATATGTATAGCTAGCTTTGCCAGCTACAACAAGTTGGGAAACTATTCTTTATGGTTGTTTTGTTGAATTTTTTACTTACAGGTATTGTTTTATGGATATCTCTGCTCCAAAATGGATGTGATCTAGTGATTCAGTATGCTGTACAACTATTGACGTCCTAAAATTCAGTGCTGATTTCCAATTTATTCCCAAAAATTTTGCAAATACTAGACAATATACCTTTGTCTTTTTGTCATGTTGTCACCATAGGAACTATAATAACCAAGGTTTATAAAATATTGCATCAAATTTTGTTTTCTTCTTTGGCAGTTGCTCTAACTTGGCATAAGACATCATTTTAGAATTAACATTCTCTGTTTGACAAGGAAATCCACTACATCCTAAACTTTCTTCACTTTGCCATTCACTTTCCACATTCATGCCAGCACTGACTTGAAGTTGAAAAGTATCAGTGGTTTTTTTATCAGTAATACTCAACTAGAAAATCACCATCAAAAAATGGACCAAAGTTTGCACATGTGGAAATGTGAGGAACTGCAGAACCCATCTAGTACATATATTTTACTGTCATAAACAATTAGCTGGATTCCCTAACATCCTTCTCTATTAAACTGCATCTAAATATGTTGGCTAGGACAGAAGTATTTTGATCAAATAAGTACACTTATTATTTACCTTAACAGTTAAATACACATTGTATAATGCACCAAGTGCATTTTTATATGTGTGATTTTTAACTAATTTGCAGTTCTCACACATTGCTGCTTATCCAGTTGTGTAAATTCATAACAATTTAGCATGATGTGCATACTTACACATATTGGTAGCATCTCCGGATACAATGAATTAATCAAAATTCTTAATCTCAAAAAAAAAAAAAGAAGTAAATATTGCCTAATTGCCTTGCCACATAAGAAAACCTTTCTGACATGGTAATGTGCCATTAAACACCAGTCTATCTTTCACTCATGTCAAAATTTCATGAATTACAGTATTCATAATTGAAAGCTCACCAGTCCCTTCATAGATAGCAATGGTGTTACAGCCAAATGCTAGGGCAATATTAGACAGAAGACAAGCTGCCATCTTTTCTCCCTGGCTCATGTCCTCATACCGATCCGTCAGGAAGAAGAAAGGGAAGTAAGTCAGGAAGAATAGGATTCCTCCAGCAAAAGCTGCAGAATTTGCTGCAAAAATAAACAAGCTAATTTTCACAGCAAGTATAAATATTTAGAAAAAAACAAAATTTTCTGGGAGGATTCTGAGTGACTAAATATATTCTTAGTTCTAAATAGGGAGTAGAAAAGTTCAAAGATGGATATTTACATTAACTTAAAGGATTTTTATTGAAGTAAATTTAAAAATGGAAGCAGATAGCATTGAGATGAATTCCCTTCAGGACACATCTACATATTTGAAATTTACTGACCAATGCTAGTTAAAAGTAACTACCAAAGTGAAGACATGAAATTGACTGACAAAATATGAAGTGTCAATATTTTTTAAAATAAAGAAAATAAAACATACCCCTAAATGGCCTCTTTACATGCCTTTATTTGAAGTCTCTCCAAAAACCAATGGGTGGAAATTCTCTCCTCCATTTAAAAAAATGTGGAATTTTGTTTTAAATATGGGAGGGGTTGAACAAAGAAATATAAGGTAGGGATTGAAAATATGTGCAATTTTCATGCATTCATTTTAAATGAGCATGGATCCTGCAATTACATGTCCTACAACAGACTATGTTTATTAAATACTGACAATACATTATTTTACTGACTACACAATATTTTAGACATTCATGCATTCAGTTGATTTTTGGGCACGCTTTGTTTTAAATTAGCATGGATCCTACAATCACATATCCTTGAAGAGACCCTGGTTATTAAACACTGGTCACGCAATATTTTAGAAATTCATGAATTCTGTTGATTTTTGGGCAGAATTTATTTTAAATTAGTGTGGATCCTGCAATCAAATGTCCTAGAAATGACCCTAGTTATTATACACTCACCACACAATATTTTGAGATGACAACTCATACTAACATAAAAAAATTTCTGCTTGATACAATCAGAAACATTAAAAAAACCAGGAATACTCTCAATTTTTATCTAATAACAAGCACAACAATGTCTGTAGTACAGAGTTCTCACTAAAACCGCATCAAAATATTATGCTGACTGGTTTCTGAACTGTGCTATCTATAAGAAACTGCTTATGAAACTCGACAACTTATCTGTTCAAACCAGAGCTGAAAAGGTGAAACCCTTTGAAAGGCACCTCATGTATAAGGCAGTTGATGTAGCAAATGGCAGTGAATTATGTCAAAAGATTGATATGCATAAGCAACAATGGCTATCAACAAATTTACACAGAATGGCAAATAGATGGGTAAACAAAAAGAATGAAAAGGTGATTACTACAGGGTTACCTATTGCTTACGTGGGGCTCTAAAAATCATCTTGACCCATGAAAAGAAATAATTCCAAACAATTAAAGAAATTTACCTTTCTTGAAGAATGTGCTGACCATAAAGCAGAAGGCAATGAGGGACAAAGCGTAGACAATAAGAAATACATAGAACAGTGTTGGCTGGGTGTAGTTCAGCACTTTTCCCTTGGACCCAATCGGAATACACAGAAGCAGCGTATAGAATATCATAGCTATGGCAAGGTAGATGAGACACTTTACAAACCAGGACAGCCAGTACATCACAGCGCTTAAACCCATCATCTTCATCGATTCCTGGAAACAAATGAAGGAGCATATTACTCTTGTAGTAATGCAAACCGATTTGCAAAGCATTAAAATCTACAAGTTGTCATTGAACAAGTTCTTGATGCCATTGCTTTTAGAACAAAACTTAAAAACAAATTTCCCTATTTAAATATTCATCAAATGGTTTTTAACAGGATTTAATATTTGTAGATTTTAATAAAGCTGTAAATTCCATCCTTTTTCTTTGTCCACTCTGGTATTTAATGGCTCACACATACCAGCATATAAACAATGAACTCAGTCATCTAAATCTAAAGACTAACAATCAAATTAATGTGGACATAAATCTCCTGTTTATCTTCAACCTCAGTATGACCAGAAATCTTCCTCCAGTGCTGATGATAGGCTATAGATAAAGAAGGGAAGTAATTCTCAATTACTTGTTCTGGTATCAGCTGAACAAAATTATATGAGAAGTAATTTTTTGATAATGAAAATCACATGGACATTTGGTTAATGCAATTTAATTAAATTTGGATATGTTGATTGATATGTAAAGGCTTTTATGATTTTGTTATGACCTCTGTTCTATAAAATGTTCTTTATCAACCATCCGTGTCACATAATCTTTTCACAAGTGCCTTAATAATACAAATGGTAACGATCTGAGCAACTGACTATTCCTATGGTACGCAACCTAAGGCACGTGTGCCACAAGGTGGCACGTCAAGGTTTTGTGTGGCACGCGAAGGGCAGCCAAAAATCTCGATTTTAACAGTGTTACTCTCTTACTGGTAGTATGCATTTGTTCATTTTGTAAATAATCTGAAAAAAAGTGGCACGCTGTGTAAAATAGGTTGCCGACCCCTGGACTGTTCATAAGTTTGACATCATTATTGGAATATATTATAAGTGGGAGGTTGAATTTAAGGTAATTTAGCAGCTTATAATTGTTTTCTTAAAACTACTTCAACACTGCATAGTTTATATTTTGCCTTGTCTGTTCTTTTACAAAAATGCTGCCATACTCACAAGATATTCAAATACCATTTTTTTAATTCAAATATTTACAAAGAATGTATTTGGATTCAAAACATTTTTGCTTGTTTGTTTCAACTTTAATAACTTTTTTCTACTGTAATTTTCTGTACACTTTTCAAAAAATATTTTTGCTAGTGTACCAATAATTCTAGGTAAAATATAATGATTTTTCATATTATCAACAATTCACACACTTTTGGCAAGAAAAAAACTTCTCTGCACAAAAAGAGTGAGTAACAAAAATTAATTTTTTCACAGGTTAATAGTGCACAATAGATTAGAACTGATGAAAAATTACCAAACTATGGTAGTGTATTAAGACATTTTGGCATCTGCCATTATACTGCTAGGCACATAACATAAGCAACACTCAAACCTGAAGTGTCTCCTGCAAACTGTTGCACTACATCTTATTTGGAGCTAAGAATATTAATTTTAAGCAAGTTTTAAGGGAAGCATTAGAGAGATGGTATCAAACTTGTAATTTGTTTTCTATTCATTTTTTAAACTAAATTTTCACTCATCTCTGTCATTCTGTCTGTCTGTTTGTCTCTCTGTGTCAAGATTGGTCAATTCACACTCCGTTCAAATCTTAAAGATGTGCGATAGACTGTTGAAGGGAAAATGTCTCCACATTACAATGAGACCAAGATTACTGAAATGGTCCACCGTAAACACAAATATCATTAAGAAATCGAGGGTTTGGTGTTAAACTTCTAAAGTTGCAAACCTTGTCCACTATTTAAGGGGTCATATATCAGTATGTCTTTAAACCCAACATCTTCGTAACTTTACAGTTCTAACATAGATCCTGCAAAAAAGGAAAAAAGGCCATACCACAGTGCCAGAAAATTTGTCTAAACACTAAACTTAACCAAGGTGTGATGGATGGCCAGACAAGTTGAATACTATATGCCAGCCTGTGGGTAGTGGACCCCTAGGGGTCCACAGGGTTATTCCAAGGGGTCAGCAAATTCACAAAGCTTTACACTGAGTCTTGCTCCTCCAGCCAGCACTATCAGCATGTGGAGGTTTGCAAAGTTAAGAAGGGGTCCTCATACTCAAAAAGAGGTTGGGAACCACTGCTATATACCACATCATTGTTGTGTTTACATTTTTAAAAAATCACATTGTATCATCTTTATGTTCTACAATTAATTAAATCAGTAAATCAGGATACATTTGCATATCTGGACTTGTATTCCACCATCACTGCATCATTTTTTAAGTTTGGGAGAGGTCAGAGTCAATTAAAAGGTGAGGATTGTGACAAAATCTATCTCCTTATTTGGTAGGATGGGTGAGGGGAATCTAGCCCCATCTTGATCAACATTTATTCCAAATTAACTACACTCAGGACATCATGACATCAAAAATGCTATTGTGGATTAAATCTGAAGACAGTATTATTGTTATAGCTAAGTGTACATAGAGGGGTAACTAAGCCTTGCCCAATTATTTAGTGCCCCTGTCAAATTTTGGAGCACCACTGTCAAGTTTCCGGATGCCTTTGAAAATCTTTGTCAAAATTTAAAAGTGCTCCAATCATTCACTCTGTTCAAGCATCATATTTAAATTTTAGTCTTTATTATACTACAGGGTGTGCAATCACATTTCATATTCCACCATTATACTGTGCTGTGTTAGAAAATTCTGACAAAAAAAAGAGCATTCATAATTCACTTGCAAGATAGGATCTATGCAAACAAGGAAATTGTCAGAATATTTCCAGTAACTGCATTCTATTTTCAATTGCTTCATGTGTCAAAATGTTTATTTTATTCTTACTAGATACCACATCATTTCACCCTGTCATGGGCCTTGGTTCTTTTTGTAAACTAAAATCACATTTGAATTTAGTTATGTCTTCTTTAATATGAAATATTACAGACCATTCAAATGTTGCCTAATCAGTTTTATATCTTTTACGTGCTAAATATCAAAGCATTTTACTATTACATATTTATGACAGATTAGGAATTAAAATCTATCAGAGTTCTCACTTTTATTAGACAGAAAACTGCAGCCCTTTTTGTCCACAGATGTAGTTAACCCACCATTTTTGATGCAATAAAAGTTTTGATTTAAGTTGTATTTTCCTTTTCCATAAGTCAGATTTAATTTCAAAAAGATATTCCCCAAGTTTTCTGGCTTAAGGCAGCACTCACTTTCTTTCCAAGCTGATAATCCTTTTGATAGAGGTGCAAATTTAATACATGTACTTGTTCAGAGTTCTACATCTTGCAGTGAATGTTTCACCTTAATCCCATAGCTTCTTTTCCCACAGGACAAACCTTTGATTGAATCATGAGTCTGATGCTTGCTTAGTGCCATGTAACAGAGGGTAATTATCTGAACACCCTGTGATCTTGCTGCACAACTGACGCGTTCAGTTGCAGACTTTAATAAATTTCACTCATTGTATGATCAAACTGTTACTTAAAGAACCCTAGCTCAGTCTCAACATAAGCACCCACAAACGACAGTGAAGCTGAGGAAACATATTTACAATGACTAGAAAAATGATGGAGGATTTCAAAACTTTGTCAGACAATGAGGATGAATTCTTGGACTTAATATCAGATGACATTAGATCTGTTATAGGATACTGTGAATAAAAAAAATGTGACTTAACTTTCAATGTTTATTTGTAAGATGTGTGCAATTAACATACTACAGGATAATGTGAATCAGATCATTCTGAACTATTTTTATACCAATATGTGACCTATTATTGAATTCATGGATTTACCATATAAAATGGATTTCGAATGTCAAGCATTGTGGATTTTAGTGATATAATTAGTATATTATTATAGACAAGGAAAGTCATTGCACTGATATTTATTATAGACAACAAAATTCACAGCACCGATATTTATCATAGACAAGGAAATTCATAACTCTGAGGTTTATTATAGACAAGGAAATTCATAACTCAGGGGGTTTATTATAGAAAAGGAAATTCAAAATGGTAAGGTTTATAACAGACAAGGAAATTCATAACTCTGGGGTTTATTCCAGACAAGGAAATTCATCACACTGTTTGTTATAGACAAGGAAATTCATAACTCGGGGGTTTATTATAGACAAGGAAATTCATAACTCGGGTTTATTATAGACAAGGAAGTTCATAACTAGGGGGTTTATTCCAGACAAGGAAATTCATAACTTTGGGGTTTATTATAGACAAGGAAATTCATAACAAGAAAGTTTATTACAGACAAGGAAATTCATAACTTGGGAGTTTATTATAGACAAGGAAATTCATCACACTGATGTGTTATAGACAAGGAAATTCATAACTCGGGGGTTTATTATAGACAAGGAAATTCATAACTCGGGGGTTTATTATAGACAAGGAAATTCATAACTCGGGGGTTTATTATAGACAAGGAAATTCGTAACTTGGGGGTTTATTCCAGACAAGGAAATTCATCACACTGATGTTTGTTATAGAAAAGGAAATTCATAACTCGGGGGGTTTATCATAGACAAGGAAATTTGTAACTCTGGGGTTTATTATAGACAAAGAAATTCATAACTTGGGGGATTATTACAGACTAGATTTACTATACATTAGGACACAATCTATGTTTTACTGTGGCTTCAGTCAAAGCTGCCAATCTTTTACAGCCTACAGACGGCAGAGGTTAAAAGTTGCAATTGGCAATAAAGGTGAGGGACTGAGGTTAAAAGTTGCTACTGGCAATCAAGGCAAGGGACTGGTGAATAGCAATTACTCTCACCTTAAGTTTATTTTCCTTCTCATAAGCAATGTTCTTGGTGATCTGGAGTGCGTTCAAGATGAAACTGAGAACAATGAAGAGAGGAAGATTGGACTGTAGCACACTGATCAACACGTCACGTAGATGTGGTGGATATGGCATTTTTTGCATGGTAACAGTGGTATTGAATGAGCCAGTCACATTTTCTATGATTGCCTTATCCAGATAGTACTTCAGTGTAAGAAATCCGGTATCATAATAATCTGCAATGATTGGAAAAAATAAACTACTTTAATAAAACTTAAATATCAGTATAACACACACACACACACATGGAGGTGGCATTGTACTTCAGCACAGTAGTGGCAACTAAATGTAAAAATAAAGGTAAGCATGACGGACAAGAAGACAGAATACACAGGATCTCTTAAAATTCTTTAAAAGGTGTATAAAATAAAACATACAAGCAACACATGTAAATTCATCAAAATATCTGGTCAAAATTGTTTTACGCACAATCAAAAACTTCAAGATTTTCTCAGGTCCTACAGCATTATATGATTTTTCTTAGAGTCTACCATCAAAATACTTCTAACTCACCGGATGAAAGTCAACAAATTCAGCAAAAAAATTATGACATGAAGCTTGGCTTTTTATAAAAAACATTTGATGGAAGATTAATTTTTTTAAATGTAAACTGTCAATCTACATCTCCAAATGACACATAACAGAACCATAAAGGAAATTACTGCATATTTTCATAGTTTCAGCCCTAATGAAACTCTTCTAGTAGCTACAACACTGTATTCTCAATTATGCACTTCGTCTCTACATCAGAGATATTAAATTTGAGAATTCATAACTAAGCACAAATTCAAGAAGAGTCATAAAAAGCTGATGAATAAAGCAAATATAATTCTAATGGTTTGTCTTTGTAAATTCCCCCACTTTTTACTCAATATCCATACACGCCCCTATGCTGACCTCCAATCCCACTGCCAGACTCGTGAACCAAACTGCAAATCTGTCCAATACATGATGCAAGTTCCTGCTATGACTGTATATGATGCAGTCAGAAAATCTCATTGAAACTTTTATATATTTGACGTTCTATAAACCTGTCAAGAACTCATGAGATGGAATCCAAAACTTACACCCCTCAGCAAGCGTTATCCTTGAAAAATGTGAGCTTGCCTCAAAAATAATATCCCAACATCAGTAAAACCATACGATAAAATAAAATATTGTATATTTTAAGAAAATTACACTATATTTAAGAAATGCAAGAATGACCTTAACTACAGGATGGAAATAACATACACAATAAATGAAAGAAATTGTGACTAGTTATGTAGAAGAATGCACTACATCCAAATGCTATAAAGGTGCCGATATATGTACTGTGGTCAGATAGCAGGGAATAAAACTTGCAGAACATAAAGCATTAGGAAGTGAAAACATGACCACATGTCAGTAAAATAGCTTGTACAGATGTAGTGTTTTATGCATTTTACCCAGACTAAAGATGCTATATAAAATTTCTTGTACCACTCTCTCAATTTTGTAATTCTTGCCTGCAGGCAAGTGCCATGCAAACTTGAGCTCGCCTGAACCAAATCTGAGCTTGTAAATTCCTGACAATGTATTATTTATGACAGTAACACACATATAAAGCAATGTCCACTGTAATGTAGAAATCCCTCCCTCTCTCACTCTCTGCCACAAACGCAACTAAATGGCAGGAACTTGAAAGTGGGATCTTTTAACATCTCGTAACGATCCTCTAAATTTCAAATGTCAGAGTCCACATGACTCCTTAAAATGGCACACTAACGGGCTAACGGAAGCCCTGAAATACATAATCAAGTGCAACTAGAACAAGTCATTTAATTTTTCTGACTTTTAAAACATTACCACAAGATTCATATATAATTTTGAATTGACTCCCTAAACATGTACTTAAAATATAAAGTTATAAAGTTCAAGTTACTTATAACTTATAAAGTTATAAAGTTCAAGTTATTCATCTGTAACACCTGTGACCACTGTGATTTGAATGATGAACACCATCATGTGAAGACACCCATACTTGTGCTCTCATGTGCATGTTATAGGGATTGTTTCAAATCAACTTAGAAATGTTTTTGAGAAACTAACAAAAAGGTTCAATTTCTTGCTTAGTGGCAGTTGATTAAGTATTGTTACCTATTTGCAATTAAAAACTGCAATCGAGGTACTCATAACAGTTGATTAAGTATTGTTACCTATTTGCAATTAAAAACTGCAATCGATGTACTCATAGCAGTTGATTAAGTATTGTTACCTATTTGCAATTAAAAACTGCAATCGAGGTACTCATAACAGTTGATTAAGTATTACCTATTTGCAATTAAATACTGCAATCGAGGTACTCATAACAGTTGAAATTAATCATAATGTATAATTTCTATTTGCTATTCTTAATTCATATGGCCAAAATATTATCTCTCCATCCAACATACACACTTTCAAGCATGAATACACTGCATATGAATAAGAAACATTCATACACATACAAAATTTGTTTATGATAAACCTACAACACAGAATTTTCTACCTGAATATAAACTGACAAAACAGTGTTAAATACAAATACCGGTATGCATGAGATATAGGACTCAGTTCAAATAAGAGAACAAAAGCACACACATTCATATATATATATATATATATATATATATATATATATATATACACACACACACAGTAGTCCCCATCTTGAACGGCCCCCTCTGACCAGTGGCCACCTGCTTCTTATGGCTAGAATCCCTTGGCACCAACGAGTTTGTGTTCAAAAGTACCCCTCCAGAACGGCCACCCCTCTAACGCGACCAGCATATTAGTACAAAAATGTAAAATGTTCCCCTCACAAGCGGCCACATTTTATTTCAAATGTCTCCTGAACCAATAATTAATTCATATCGTGATCTAAGGTAAGTAATCAGATAATCTCTACCGTCGATACGTGTCTCCCGATGTCAGGTTTCCATTACTGAAAGAAATATTGGCTAAAGTACATGTAACACTAAGATTAATATTATATCATTATCTATAAAAGCTGACATTTACAGGAAATGGGCTCAACAGTGTTATGATCGAGTTTTGGGCTTAACACATCTGTCGAGTTCTTCTATATGATGATTGCAACCGGATGTAATTGTCAAGATCATAACATGGTCAGCACAGGCTAAAAATAGATTTTGTGCATTAACACAGAGAAGTAAACCTTGAACAAAACAGGGTACCAGACAAAGACCGAAAAATAATCTGACAACACATTTATTGCTTCCTTTACGAAGAAGGCATTTTGTCCACTCTACAAAAGTTTTGTCTGCATAATTAAATCGCATACAGTTAGCAACATCCAAATAAATCATTACCAAACATTAACATGACATCACGTAAACAGCGACGTATTATTTTAGAAGAAAGTCTGTTACTCTACTCGATGACATCGGGTGGGGTGGGGAGGGGGACTTGCAGAACAATTTTATGTAGAAAAGACTCGAATAAAACAATTTTATGTCGAAAAGACTCGAATAAATGTTGTAACCAATAAGATTATTCAGCAGCAGTGGGAAAATGGAGCAAATGGAATGATTATGTATGTACCAAGATTTAAATGACATTTTTGACTGGTTTTGCAATGTGCATGACAACAGTACCCGTTCGCATATCACGCTTACATCAAGAATAAGAACTATTAATGTTTATTCAGTTGAAATAAGTCTACTATTATGACAAGAAGAACCTTTTAATAATTAATGTTACTTTTAAACAAAGATATTAAATGAAGATATTAAATGCTTTGAAGTATGTAGCTTTCTTACTACATACATTACATATACTTCTCACAAAAAATTTAGTCCCCCTCTGGAAAGGCCTCCCATCTTATAAGGCCACTTTCCCAGTGCAGACGGGGTGGCCATATAAGAGGAGGACTACTGTGTGTATGTATGTGTGTATATATATATATATATATATATATATATATATATATATATATATATATATATATATTTCTTGCATTGTTCCCACTTCTCCCCATTCAGCTCCCACTTCACCCTAAATAACAAGTCTAGCTAATCATCCCTTTTTCTTGAAAAGATGGAGAAAACAATGAACAATAACTTGAGGTTACATATTTGCCATCTGAAGCCGCTAATTTTGATCTCTGAAAGTGTTTTTTTTCTGACTTACAAGGTTCTCCACCAGTTGAGTAATTATTTCTTGGTCCAGAACTCTGGAAGAAGGGGTATGTGTTGCGTGTCCGCCACTGATCTTGATTCTCCTTTCCCAAATGAACTGTCACCCGAAGGGAATAACTGATGCTAGTGTCTAAGGATGTGCTATAGTCGCCTTTAAACACCACTCCAGCCCAAACATTATTTGAAATACTGTATTCGATCTCCAACTCTTTTTCCGTGTTGAAGGCAGACACTGCAATTAAATAACAATGTTATGAAGGTCAGCAAGAAAGCATTATATAAATGACTCCGATTTATCACTGGGGATGCATCAAACTATACAACCATTGTTAATGCCCACCCTGATATTTAATGTGGGTTGCAGCAGCCCAATGGCACAGAAGGCATCAAGAATTAAAATACAGTTAACAGGTCTTCAATTCTCCTCACAAGATTCTTTCTTTATATCTGAGGATATCCACAAATTTGAGGAATTTCTCAACTTTTTTTTCAAGAAAAAAAGGTTTCACATTTTCAATTTTAAAACTAACAAGAGCCCCCCAATGAAACTAAAACTCTTACTGGTCAAAGAAGATAAAACCATTTCATTTTTTCAACTGCTGAGTGTTAAAACCATTTCTCATAATCTTGAGTACCATAACAACATGATTTTCAATTTGGTTGCTGTGGTGACAGTATAGGATTGTACTATTTTCATTTAGAACCAGCATCATTATAAGCCTCTGGTAAAACACCGTGTCAATATGACCATCCATACAGGTGTAATAATACAAAGATTTTCAAATGTACCTTCAAGACAATCTATAATGGGTTATAAGATTGGCACCATTTTCATTAGGAACAATTAACCATCACACTGTGTGAAGTCTTTTGATGAAAACTGCATGTCAGTATGGGAATAGCTCTATAACAATATTTTCCTGACAGCCACCAATGCAGCTATACTGAAGGTCAGATTAATGCCATTTTCATTTAGAACCAATCACATTTATTTAGTCCCCTACTGATATGACCATCTGTAACAGGATCAGAAGTGATAACAAGATTTTCAAGATAGCAGCTGTGCATCTAATAAAAAAGTGCATTTTACATCCTAAGGACCTTGAGATGAATCTGTATGCAAAGTTTCATAGAAATTCCCCAAGAAGTTTAGGAAGAATAGTCATAACAAATGTCCTAATGGATGAATGATGGACAGCATGCCATCCCATTCATCTTTCCTGTCCATGACTGTCAGAGGTATAAACTAATTTTACATACTTTCAACTATTTCTATCTAAATGAAAAATACTCAGGCTCAGGAAACCACTCATTCTCTCATTCTGAGTAAAACTTGACCGGGCCAGGTAAAACTTTACTACCTACTTGTCCCTGGGCTGAGCAGATGGCAACCTGAAGAAGAGTAGAGAAGTACATTCTCTATTCATTACAAGTGCCAAAGTTCAACATCACCTAATGTTTAGCACATGACAGTTATAGATTACTTTTGCCTACTTGTTATTAGTATACATCATGTCACTAAAGAAAGTTTTCCTTTGAATGAGTTATCACACATCTGCATGAATTAGACATGAGACAAAGAATGTCAAAATGAATCATAGGATCAAAGGAACATGACCTCTTACAGATGCCCATCAGGTCTACTTACAATAAGTGGATCTTAATTTGAATTATTTTGGTACAACAGTCTGACCAAACAATGATAATAAATTTACATTTTCTGTTTCTCAACTTTTCCCATTTCTGACTCACAAAGACATGTGATAGCTCATTTAAAAGGAAGCTTTCCCTGCATATTTCTGAAAAGTTTCACCGCAAATGCAAATACCAATAAGAAATCAAAGGCTATGTGTGCAAATGCAATTTCTTTGAGTTACAAACCAGATCTCTTATTGTGTTTATCCATTAGGCCATACATTAGAACACCATTTATTTTCATGGCATTTTCATGGCATCGACCAATTTTAGTATCAAGCTAGAAACAGGTACCTGTGAATGTCTGGAAAAAGTTAAACAGTGTATTCTCTTCAGTAAAGTAAAGATGGTGACAAGTAACTGCTGCAATTCAATCATCACAGCACATTCTGGCAAATTTTGTTATGTGAGATACAAGTCACTGCTCCATGATATATGTATATAATAGATTAGTTTGGGGAAGAAAAAGCACTTCAGAACAACTAATGGATTTTGCTGGATAAATAAAATTGGATGTTACTTGCCTATATTTATATGGAACAAAATTATTAGGAAAATATCAGATTGTCATGGGATTTCATGGAAATCATTATTCTAGGCAAGTACATTACAGTTGTCATGGGTTCAGCATTTTCCATATTTGTATAGTGGGTACTGAGCATGTGTGAAAAGGGTTAGTAGAAAGGTCCAGATCAATGGAAAAAAGAAAAAGACATATACAGACACCTTTTTGATGTAGTAAGAGTAACCCAATGGTCCACGCTAATACCCTAGGGCCCAAAATAGATCTACTTGTATAATCCATGCATGGCCCTAACAATCCAGCGAAGAAGCGCGAAATATATTTGAACACCAATTATTTCCAAGATATACTGTAACCTGTAGTTATCTTATTCAAATTACAAGAACAAATAAAATTCATTTCAATTTTCATTGTGATCAAAATTTTAGTTGAGGCTGTTTAAAAATGTACTTTACAACCATCATGTATGACTGCAACTTGTTTTATTGCATTTGTGTTAAAATAGTTACCAAAATATACAAGAGAGAAAGATGAATTTTATGTCTCATGTCTGGAAAATAAATATCTGTACTGTCACAATCATGTATCAGTATGCCCAGCAAGAAATGACATCTAGGCTGGTAAACAAGGTTGCATTATATCCTTGCTTACCAATAAAGGATGGTGGCCCATGTGGCCAAGTGGTCTAAAGCACCTGTCTTGACCGATCACTGTCCTTTCACCTCTATCTATGCAGGTTCAAGTCTTGGGCTCTGCCAATGTGGGTATGTGAGAAAATTGCCAGTAGCTTCCCATGAGTCAGTGGTTCTTACTGGGATTTTCCCCAATTCTTCCTACACCATTTATGCTGGTCACCATGTATAATCTATCTTACACTGAGAAATGGTGTTAACTCAAAACAACCACCACCAATAAAAAAATACCTGCATGGTAACGTTTCAATGTTCTTTTGGAAATAAAGAATTCTAGTTGCATTTATGATGTTGGGTTTTTTTAGCTTGTAGAACTATAATAGTCTGTTTACTGTGTGTATGTGCTGCTGTTGGTGACAAGTTAGGAAGCTGTGCCTATAAATGTGACCCAATTCTAACATTGATATTGTTTCATAACATAAAAAGTGGCTTTGACAACAGGATACATCACTGAAATAATGTACATCTATTTATATTATCTTACCTCTGAAAATATGAAATATAATCCATGCTTTCCTTCAAAAAGGCTTCAAGCAATTTCAACACTAAAATTCCAAACATAGCAATTGTTTCCCTTAATATGTAATACTGAGGGGGGGTGTGTGTGTGTGTGTGTGTGTGTGTGTGTGTGTGTGTGTGTGTGTGTGTGTGTGTGTTGTTTTTAATGTAGCTTTAACAATTTTTCAGTCATACTGCTATGATGTCTGCAATGTGGCAGTTTATAGTGATGTCTAGCACTGGGGCATCATGCTGCAGAAATGTAGCATCATGTCCCACCCAGTCACATTATCCTGACACCAGGCTGACCAGTTGTAACACTAACCTCTTAATGCTGAGCACTTAACAAGGCAGCTGTTAGTACCATTTTTGTAAGTCCTTGGTATGACCTGGCTGGGGTTCAAACCCATGACCTCCCGCATCCGAGGCAGACACTCCAACCACTAGGCTACTGGAGTGGTTGGAATACAAAAGATAACAACCCACATACATGTACATATTTAAACACTTTACGTTACACAATGTAATCCACTTTAGTAAGAATGGGAATTCATGTGCATAACTGCTTTATCTCCCTTTGTATGCTATTCAATGGTACATATAAAAGCCTGCAATTACATATCAACTCCATATAACACTGATGACCAGTGATTTTACATTTACATATAACAATGTGATTTATTAAATAATTCCTCCAACTATTTTGAGATGAAAGACTAATTTTACATTATCATTACTTTTAACAAGCTTGCTTTGTCTAGGGATCTGCTTGATCAAGAGCTGTTCATCTCTGAAGCACAAACAACCTTGACCACTGACCTTTACACCCAAAAATCAAATTGTCTCATCTATGCCTTAGGCAAGGTATGTGGTTTACAACTTAAGTTATTATGCAAACACAAGGTTTTATCTTTCAGTTATAGTGACTTAACCTCTGAAAACTGGATCCCAGAATCAATAAACTTCTTTTTACCCAACATACAAGTCATCCAAAATCTTTGGTGAAGGTACATGATCAATAACTTTTGTGCAGAAACCATTGATTTTCATTCACTGAGTGACCTGGACCCTTCACTTTAGTGGCCTAAAAATTGATAGTTTGGTCCAAGTCTACAAACTAGGACCAATGTTATTGTATGAAAACTGTTTTTCTTCTTTCTGTCAGTTATCATGACCTTTTGACCCCCAAATCAGCAGGCTTCTTCCTACCCTGAAATGCAAGCAACCCCCAAGGTGTAGCCCAAACCTGGGATGTAGAACTGATGTTGTTAATGTGCAGAAACAATTTTTCTTCTTACAGTTACAGTTACCATGAATTTTTTACCCAAAATCTGGATGCTTCTTTCTTACCTCAAAATGTGAGCAATCCAAAAAGTTTGGTCAAGGATTATGATGCAGAACTAAGTTTATTCTGTGCAAGCCATTTTTCTTCTTTTCTTCTGTGACCTTCATCTTTGGAGTTCAAAATCAATTGGCTTTCTGCAGACTTCAAGTGCAAGTCATCCACAACTTTGGTAACTGTGGATGTTGGAGAGCTAGATTTATTGTGCAGAAACCGGTTTTCTTCTTCTAGTTCCAGTGAAATATGGCCTTTGACCTTTGAAACTGAAACTGATAAAGTTCTTCCCATACCCCAAGTGCAAACCATCAACAAAAGTTGGTGAAGTGTAGATGGTGGGCAACTAATGTGCATAAATCATTTGCCTTCTTGGAGTCATAGTGAACTTGACCTTTTACCTCGAAGTCAGTAGAGTTCTTCCTTACTCCAAGTACAAGTCATGCACAAAGTAACAAGATGGTGGACAACCTGAGTTATTGTGCAGAAATGAAATTGGAAGCAGATGGATGAACAAATGTTGGACAAAATACTCTATATAAAATATATAAACAAGTGTTCCACATAACCATGTCTCTCAACAAAATCGTCAGTATAACTCCAGGCTCTAACTTTTACAAACTTTAACACTGTCGACCGTAACATTTAAGTAGGCATGACAGAAATGCCCTTCATATCTATATATAAACTCAAGACCCGTATATTATCTTAAAGTTTCAACTGAATACAGCAACTGATGTTGATGATATTTCATTTTACAAATGCTAGCACAAAACTTTATGACTGTTCAATTATAAAACACTTTCTAGTAAAGCATGTGAAACAGACAAGATAGAATTTACTCCCATCATAACACAGTGTCAGCAAATAAACTTTAGATCTACTGTAATATTATCAGCATTTTCTCCAGGATGGGCAACTGTGTGAAAACATATGAACTTTCACGAATCCACCTTAAAAATTAGTGCACACTGTAATATTAATTGTCAGAAACAAAGATAAATCTGAACATCCAAGTGCTAAACATCTAGATCAACCTCCACGATTAAGCACTGCGGCTTACAAAGAAGCTGTTTGCAATTGAGTTGTGACATGTTGATTATCTAGTTATCAAAAATGAAGTTTCTGCATTTGTACAATGGCAGGCATGGAGTACATTCTGTGGTATAGTGTTCTCTGTAACGTGTACATGTGAAATTCTAATGCATACGAAGTAGTGTCATGTCATAAAACATGATCATCACAGTGTACCAATAATGAAGATCAACAATTGCTGTCTTTTATTCATAAAAGTCAGTCATCACACACATTTCTTGAACACACATACTGTTCTAGTAAAAAACATTGCACCACCTCCCCCAATTAAAACTACAAAATTGAAAATCACTTTATAAAAATGGCTGCCAGAAGGATAATTCTGATCCCTTGTGTGTGAAAATCTTGGAAAAATCGTGGTTTTATACCAGTTTCTGTTCAATGAAGCAAAATTCGATTTGACTTTCAGAAACTTTAACAACCTGAATGTTTACAACAAATGATGAACCCATTTGTTCTGCTAAAACAGACAAGACAGGACCTCCAATCATATCAGTATACAAACTCTAGACCCATAGTATTATCGTTCTGAAATTTGACTTCCAAAAACTTTAACACAAAGCTGTAATAATGTTCACCATGATCCACAGTACAGGCAAGATAGGAACTTTTTAGCACAACACTGCATTCACTTTAGACATGTACTGAATGATATTATTAGAGTTTTAATTGAATTCAACAAATGATGTAGAAAATATGCAACATTAAAAAAACCTAAGCATTGTTGATGCTTTCTGCTACTGCTGACATCACTGGAAAAATAACATCTCATCATGATTATGCAGACAAGACAAACAGGTTTCTGTTACAGTATTTAATGGACATGGGGTGAAAAAAAAAAGCCCCACACACTATCAAATGTCTAGCTAATGCGATTTTACTATAATATAATTTGTGTAAAGAATATGCTTTAAAAAAAAATCCAACAGTGGCAATTAAATACAGCATCTGTCAAAACTGGAATGAAAAAATTGTTTCTTTAACCATCTTTGCTTAAATGCTGAATGACTGGTCTCTAGATTCATAAGAACTGATAAGCTTTACAAGATTTCTTGTACATGTAATTTAAGAAACACCATAAATTATGTACTTCCCTCTCAACCATTGACATAAAAATATGCCTGCATCACTGTTTCAGATGTAAATATAGCATGAAATACTGTATATACTCACTTATCAGATCAGTCCAACTGCAAACTGCATAGACCCAGATCTGCCATCACATAATGCGCCAACAGACCTGGGACTGTGCAGTTTGTAAGGAGTAATCAGTAGAACAAACAGCATAGACCCTGATCTGTATGTGCATCATGCTATGGCAGATCAGGATCTTTGCTGTTTGCAGTTTGACTGGACTTATAATTGAATATATATAATATGGCTAAGTTATGAAACAAGGCAAATGTCATTTGATATAATTCACAGTCACATGGGTAATAAGTGTAACTGTTATGAAGCATACACTTCCTATCCAAAGGTGTTTAGATTAGCATGATAACAGAGTCCATATCAGCCTGTGTGGATTGTGTGGACTGTACTACCATATATACTCACTTATAAGTCAAGCCATACTATAAACAACAAAGATCCTGAACTGCAGTAGCACAATGCACTTGCAGATCCGGGTCTATGTTTGTGGTTCTACTGATTACTCCTAATAAACTGCACAGATCCAGATCTGCCATCACAGCACCAGCAGATCTGGATCTGTGCAGTTTGCAGTTGGACTGACTTATAAGTGCATATATACAGTACCTTTATCACAGGAGTGGAGCATAATGCATCAGGAAAAGACAATCCCAAGCCCAACTAGTCATAGTTCACACTTTAGACATATAGTAATAGTAACAAAGCATTTCATTTGAGTTAAGCAGATGATGTAGAACAATTGTGACCTTATAAAACTTTAACACCATTTCTGAGACTGCTTGAAAAAAATGATTATGTTTCATCATGCTTACAAAATAATAGAATACTTTGGGTGAAAAGATACACCTGTGCCACATATCAATATGATTCACGATACACAGCCTATGATATGATACATTATTGACACATCAGATGTGGGAGGTTGCGGGTTCGAACCTCAGCCAAGTCACACAAAGGACTTATCACAATGGTACTAACAGCTGCCTCGCTAGGTGCTCAGCATTAAGAGGTTAGTGTTAGGACTGGTTGGCCTGGTGTCAAGATAATGTGACTGGGTGGGACATCATGCTACATGTCTGCGGCATGATGCCCCAGTGCTAGACATCACTATAAACTGCCACACTGCAGACATCATAGCAATATGACTGAAATTTTATTAAAGCTATGATGAAAATCCAAATCACATACACACACATATGAACTTGAAGGACTTTGCATCTTTTGAAGTTCTGTCATTGGTAGGTGGTGTCCTTTTTATGTGATTTACTGGTTGTCGTTCCAGTACAGGGATATACTTAGCCACCAACTATGTGCCATTCTCATCCATGACAAGACAACTACTTTGAGACAGACTACCTGTTAGATGTCTGTGATTTTTATTCATCATTTAAGGCCATTTAAGGCTGCTCCATTTCATCAGATGCAGGAGTCACTTAAGCCACCTGAAAGATGTATTTATTATGATCAAAAAAATATCTTCTTAATTTCATTTTTTTAAAATTTTTATTTCTTCAGTTTATCTTAACCACGATAGGGATATATAATTTTGTAGCACATGATCCAGCAGGGCTAAATCATTTGAGAAAAGAAACGAAAATTGATTCTACTTTTAAATTGTCTGTATGTTAATTTGGCTTGGTATTCTGCATTTTCTACATTTGCTGAAAGGGTGATTGACCGGCATACCATCTATTTTTCATTTTATGATCAAAATATCTCTGTCAGGTGACTGTTTTTGTCCATCCAGCATGTATACTGGACTTGTATTAAACAATACTTTCAGTCTCAAAATCACCCACTGGCATCTCCACCCACTTTCCCCGACTCAAATAATCTAATATACTTCGTAACTTTAAATATTATTCTCATCATAACTATCATCAACCTATTTTAGCCAAATGAAATTGTCATCTGATGATGAACCACAATGGGAATCAGTCGTTTGGGGTTTTCTAGGCAGCTTGTATTTTAAACATGCATTTGTAACACTTCTCGATTCAAGGTTCAAACTACAACATAATGCTTCTTCCAGGGCATAATGTGCCAATCAAATTTAGTTTAACAACCATTCCTGTCTAGCTGAAGAACCAACAAGTGTAAATAGTTGCCCAGAAAAACATGTCACAACAAGCACTATGATACATCTACAGAAACATATTGATCTGGGATTCCACTAATATACTAGCACCTCCCCACCTCTTGTGGTCCACCTTCTCCAGGATGTCCATAATTCTACCAGTAGAATGGTCTTCTACTTACAGCAGATGCTCAAATAATATGCCATGTACCCTAATAATTTTGCAATGCAAGTATCCTCTAACACAGTGCCAGGTAAATTGTTCCCAATTAACAGATTTACAACACCCAAAAAAGTAAACAATGTGACTCTGTGTTATTTCCTGTCTAGTCACTGTTACTGTATTAACCTAGTATGGATGCAGATAAGGATATCACAGAGTCCTATATTTTAGTCTTGCATTTGAGGTCATTTTGGTATTTTGCCATAAAGGCTTGTTACCTAACAAATGTATGCTCAGCAGATTTTGATTTATAGATAGATTATTTTCTTATATAAAAATACACAATCAATAGCCTGCTTTAAAGTAGAGTCCTAGATTGTAGCCTTTCATTGACGTCAGTTTGGTAATTTGCCATAAAGGCTCTTTACCAACTAAATGTATCCTGAGCAGATTTTGATTTATATCGATTGGTTATTTTGCATCACAAAAATACATTATCAATACCTGGTTTGGTTGGACTTCAGGAATCATTTATTAGCCATTTTTACATGAAGTTTCTTTCTTGATTTGTAACCTGTCAACTTTGGTTGAATTCGAAAGCTACACTACTGGTGTATTATAGTGAAATATTTTACACTGAATTCTCATTGATGGTAATTTTTTTCTGGTCCAGGGTAAAAATAAGACTTAATTTAGCTTATTCACTATGCGACAAACACGAAATATTTGCAAAGCAACTGAAAAACTTAACGCAAAAGTGATCCTTAATTGTTCTGAAAAGTATTTAAACAAAGATGCTGCCAGGGTATGCAAATCATGCAAACTTTATACGAATTCACATAGTTGGAGAGCACTGATGTGGGAGAATTCCCACAAATAAACTGAATGTTGTGCATATGAAAATGAACTCGGCACAGTATGAAATTTTTATTTAACTGTCCACCCTTGAAGTGCTTTTCACGACATTAGTTGTACAAGTAGATGTATCATAGCATTTGTTGTGACATTTGTTTTTGGGGTAGGCAAATATTTACACATCACAGTTTTTCTGCTTGACATGAATGGTTGTTAAACTAAATTTGATTGGCACATTGTGCTCTGGAACAAACATTATACCCTAGTTTGAACCTTGATTCAAGGAAGTTTAACAAATTCGTGTTTAAAATACGGGCTACCTAGGAAACGCAAAATGTCTGATACACAGTGTGGTTCATCTTCATATGACAATTTCATTTGGCAAATTCAGGCTGACAGTAGTTATGATGACATCATTTTTAAAGTTATGAAGTATATCAGATTATTGGAGCTGGGAAAGTATTAATGGAAATAACAGTGGGTGATATTGTGCTCGAAAATGGTGTTAAATATGAGTCTGATGTACACGCTGAATGGACAAAAATAGATGGCATGTCATCATTTCAGCAAATGTAGACAAGGCAGAATACCAAGCCAAATTAAAATACTGACACTTTAAAAGCAGAATGCAATTTAGCCCAGCAAGATCATGTGCTACAAAACTGTATCTCTATTAGGGTTAAGGTAAACTAAGAATGAGAAAAATGAAATTAAGAATTAAATACATTTATTTGATTACAATATCTCTAACTAGTGGCTAAACTGAGTTCTGCATCTGATCAAATGGAGCAGCTTAAAATGAGCAAAAATACTGAATAAAAATCACTGACAAAAGGTAGTCTGTTTGAAAGTATTTATGTTATCTTGTCACAGATGATACATACTGGAAATACAAACAACAAATAACATAAATGGGCACCACATACCACTGACAGACCTTTTAAAGATGGAAGGACCATCATATTCATGTGTGTATCAATAATGTATCGTATAGTATGCTGTGTATCGTCATGCTGAATAGCTGTCTCATTTCACCCCAAACCTTAACAATAAATGTTGAACAATACTATAATTTCTGTTCTCCGTATCTCATTAGTTTCCTAGCATTTGCACTCCCTTGTCCTGCATGAATAATGAGCTGTCTCTGGCATATGCTGACTTAGTAATGCACCACTAGTTAATTATATTTGACTATTAAACTAAGCTAGGGGATAAGTGAATTTTACAATAGCCCCCAATACATTTTCATGCTAAAAGAACTGAGGTGGGTGTGTGGGTGTGTGTGATTTGGATTTTTAACTTAGCTTTAACAATTTCTCAGTCATATCACACTAATGTCTGCAGTGTGGCAGTTTATAGTGATGTCTAGCATCGAGGCATCAAACAACAGACATGTAGCATCATGTCCCACCCAGCTACATTATCCTGACACCAGGTGACCACACCTAACACTACCCTCTTAATTCTGAGCACCAAGCAAGGCCTCTCTTAGTACCATTTTTATAAATCTTTGGTATGACTTGGCTGTTGTTTGAATCCATGACCTCCACATTCAAAGCAGATGCTCTAACAACTTAAGCCACCAGAGCGGTCTATGAACCAAGCTCATTATACTGTATTTGAATCTATTTAGTTCAGAGATTTGTTAACTGCTTGTTTTGGGTTTTTTTTATATATGTAGTGTTTCTCAAATTGCGACACTTCCACAAAAATACAAAACAGTTCTCAACAGATGTGTACCCTCTGATTTCGACACATGAAATTTAAATTTTGCCCATTTCTGATGCATGGGAATTCCAACCTGTGCATTTTTATGACACATATTGATTTCATCCCGACCATCGATCTTAATACACTTGATTCACCTCTGGCGTAATTTCCTACTGCATGTAAACTGTCCATAACAAACGGACTGTATGCGCCAGTGATCAACATTTGCCAGACTAATATTTACACCTATTCACACCCAATGCAAAATCAATATGAAATGGGATGACCCAACAGGTCACTAATGTCATACTTGAGTGGGCATAACTGAATCAAGATTAGATTGTTTCAAGATTTGATGTTTTTAAAACAGGAAGAGGGGATCAATTATGACTTGATTGGATTAACATTTAAATCAAACATCAGCATTTGTTTGACTGTCCATCAATGTACATGTGATTCTACCTGCAACCGGACAAAAGTACCATTTTATAGTCCAGCTACTGCACACCATTTACCGGGGTATTAATAATTTTAAGACAAAAAGAATAAATATAGTTAGGCATATTCTCCCCATAATTACAATAACCAATGGGAACCAGTCTACTAGAGACCAGAAATGTAATACCAGTGCAATGTTGTGTTGGTGTTGTTGTTCAGGGTTTAACGCCATTTTTCAGCACAAGATAGGCTATACATGGTGGCCAGTATTAATGGTGGAGGAAGAACCAGGGAACACCCTGGAAAGAACCACCGACCCACGAGAAGCTACTGGCAAGCTTTCTCACATACCCACATTGGCCGAGCCCGAGACTCGAACCCACGCAGACAGAGGTGCAATGTTGTGGTGTAATCAGGTTACAAACTTTAATGCTAATATGATATACAACAAACTGTTAACTGATTACCTAATTCATTACTGTTATAATCTGGTGAGTTTAAGGCCAAATGTGAGATAATGTATTAAAGTAATAAATTAATCAAAAGTGGCTCCTACTAGCTTTCAAGTCTTTAAAAAAAATCGAGTGAACTTAGATTTTTTTTTGTACTGCTGAATTCTTCTTGCATTACTCAAAATGTTTTTTGAAGAATACTTAAGGAACGTTTATACATGTTCAAGTTATGTCAAAGTGCCAAAACGTAGGCTTTCTCCCAGTACTAAAAGAAAAATAAAAAACACTGGCTAAGAAATATGAAACATGAAACACATCTCATTTCCAACTCTTAAACTTTCTCCTTAGGATTAACTTGGCTTGGAGAGCAGTGATCCTGAAATTAGTCAAAAACTTTGATGCAGTTTAGGGCTGTTTGCAAAGAGTAAAATTAGGAAGATCTAATTAGCTAATATGTTCTGTTGACATATGACTCCAGAGTAATCAAGGTCTCCAACTGTGACTGCTCATCTTGAAAATACTGGATATACTTTTCTCGTGTGGTTTTATGCATTAGTTTAATGTATGATGATCACCTTGAATTGGTTTGATATAGAAACAAAATATCTAACAGTTGTAGAGGTATATATTTGCATTTAAAATGATTTGAGAAGTTTAAAATAAAAAATGTTGAAAAGTACAAAATATAATAAAATGTACATTAATCCTTTTTCTGTTTAATATACCAAATACTCACACGTACATTAGAAAGAGAAAAGCTTGTACAAAAATCAGCACTGACCATGTCCGTCTCACTGTCTGCTTGTCTCTTACAAAATACTGTACAAGTGTTTATTTTTATTCAACATTAGACAAGAAGTCTTCAACACCAGTTTGCTGCATGAATAAACAAACAATCCTAGTGCTCAACTCAAGACTTTCCAAAACTAATGACTACTAAGATTTCAGGTCTGATTTTTAAGATTTTCATTTAGACTCCCGAGATTATGGGGTCAAGAGTCAAATTACTTGAGTTATGGAATCTACTGCAAACCCAAGGCTAAACTTCATGCATAGGAAATGGGAGCTAAGTGCCTTTCCCAAACATGCACTGAAGCAGCCAACGCAAGCTGACCTGTGCAGACACTGAATCCGTGACACCTGTATTACTTTACAGTGCAGGGCTCTGCGGGACATCAAAATCTGCTGAAAAGTATGCATACTTTTCAATTTTGGACACATGAAAATTCCAACAGCTGAGTCCCCAGTACCCAAGCTTCCTGTCAATGAAATGGACCAGTTTCACAAAACCTGAAAATAACACTTTCAGGTTATCTCACAAAATGTAGCAATTCCAAAATGAGGTGCTCGCTGCTGGGAGATTTACAAACAATCTAAATGTCTGAATGTAAGAAGTATATTAATTACAGCCTAAAGGATTAACAGAGTTTAACCATCAAACAATTACAAGAAATCTTAAATCTGAACAATGATTAGTGACCATTTAGTAGATAAAATGAAAACAGCGAATAAAGGAACAAATTTTGAAAAAAGAAATTGCATTGGCATTTTTCACTGAAAGGCGTGTAATAGAGGTTCAAGTTTCCAGGAACAGTAACCTTTTTTGTGTATGTTAAAAGTGATTGCATTGATGAAAAATAAAATACTAAAACTCTAGAATAATGTTATTTTAAATTAAAATACCCAAACTATAGAATAATATTATTTAAAATAAAATACTAAAATTACTGAATAATGTTATTTAAAATTAAAATACCTAAACTACTAAAAATTAAAATAGAAAAACTAAAATGTTCTTTTAATGAAATATTATTATTTTAAATACAAATTGATTAGATAACTGTCAGACTCAGATCCAGGATTCTGAAAATGGGTTTATGTGGACATTTATAGGGTTTGAAACTAACATTTATTTGTAGGTCAGATACTAGTAGATTTCAGTTTAAACTATAATTGGCATTAGTCTAATGGGCCTAAAGAACATTTTATTTTTAAATTTAAGTTCGACAAAATGGGTGGGGACAGGCTGATGCCTTTTGAATCTGCAAGGATATTGATTGATTCTGCACTGATTGTAGTAACAGTTTATTTAAACTACACAATTCTAAACATGCTTTGATAGCTAAACTGTATATACCTCAAAACATGATCTGACAAATATTATTAAAATTTAAAAAGAACTTGCTTAAATTGGTTTAGTGCAAAATAAGATAAAATACATTCTAAAACAAATTTTTAGCAAAAAACCAATTTCTAAGAGAAATTAGTCATTTGCTTGCCTGTGTGTTGTTTATTTTTTTTTTAAATAACATACTGGGTAGTAGGTTTATTACTATTATTATTATTTTGAATGCTCATATTTGTTTATCAACATTATAAGTACATGTACATGATGTCAAGATGTTATTCAGACCTTACAAAGCCAATCTCCACTTCCAAGTCAACATAATGAACATTCACCCAGCAGTGATAGCCTTGTTTGATTTTTAGCAATCGATATCAGGAATGGCAACTCGTTTGAAATGTGTATTGTGATAGGGGTCTATTCTCTTTTATTGAATCCTTTTGTACAGATGAAGTATTCATGTACTGTCAGAGCCATCTAACAAACTTCAACTGATTTTAATGAGATCAGTTGAAACCGCAAAGGTTACGACTCATGCAATGGCAACCCAAAGAACACTGAACTTGTCAACATAATCACATCAAGACAAAGATCAATGGATGTTTAAATAAAAAAACTGTAAAGAAACTTAATAGGGTGATTGAGGATGGTCCAGAACTTCGGATTTAAGAAAAAAGTACTGGTAGATGAAGTATGCTGTTGATGATTGCTTAAAAGATGAAATGAAATCAGTGGAATATGGTCATTTGTTTCTTCTTCCAGCATCTTGGAAAACTGAATCATTTGAAATGGAAGTAAGCTAATTTAATAAATTATTACTGAAAAAGAAATGAAATCCCTTCCTTTATTCATTGAAGCTACACACAAAATTAATGAAATGCGAAGTAAAAGCTTGAAAATTGTTATACTTGTAACATCAGTTACAGTTAAGCAACAGCCTTAATGTGTCAGATGTTTATTATCATACTAAATGTTTCACGATCAATGATCATTAGCAATCTGATGACAAATATAATAGTGACAATATACATTCATAATGTTCTAAATTATTGCAACAGTAAAATAAAAAAAAGTCTCATTTTAGTGTTGGGACTGCAACTTTTTCAAAGAAGCAGTCCTGGACTGCAGCTTTCAAAATCCTGTGTAGAACCATTACAGTTGGTCCCCTCTGGATGAATTTGATATATGTCCCAGTTTTTGACCCATCATTGATTCCTACAGTTATTGAGTCCACAATGTCTGATGTAATAAATTCATGTAAAACAACTGAAACCAGTTGAATATCTAGTTATCCGGATTATAGAGATCAGACGGTTACTTATAACAGAAAATAAATAACATTTAAAAACAAATTATAAGTAAATACATTAAAATACAAACCATTTTTTTGTCCTGGAAGGCTTTCTTTAACATTTGTCATGAGGTTATTGATCACAGCAGTATTAGGTGTGTACAACAACCTTGGCTTCAGCTCTGACAGATTGTAAGCTGCAGGATAAAATGGTTCGTAATGGGTGTTCTCGTTCACGTACTGTGAATCTGACAGTGAGCGAATAACAACAAGAATTAACGCAAAGGCTATTGGAATTATGATCTCGAACACCGTCACACAAACTTTTCTCTTCTGCAATACAAAATTCTTCCACAAAAGAAGAACAAATTGTCTACCCAACGAGGCCATTTTGATTTTTCTCTACACCTCCGTCTCCAATAACTGGTTGCTAAACCCAAGCCTTCTCAGAATTCAGTCTTCAGACGCAGTTACAACTGATGACAGTGAGTGGAATTAATGACCCAACAAGATCGATCAGTAAACCAGCTTGTCGATGTTTCTATGGCTTCAAAAAAATGTTACGATCATCTAATTTTCACGCAAGCATATTGGTAGCTATTATTCCTACCCGGCAGAAATCAACTCGCGAACACTAATCAAGAACTGGTATAGTGTACTTTACTTGGTAACCTATATAGTGAACTCACGTGAAGATCCATGCGAGAAGTTTTAGGTTTATGTGTCCTTAAGAATAGTCTCGTGACAACCCATGTTTGACGAGATCCGGGTATAACTGCACACCCACTGTCAAGCCTGAGAGCACTGTCTTGGACGGTGGCCATTAAAACCGGTATTTTATGATTCTAAATAGCCAGAAAGGTAGTTAGGAACCTCTTGTAATCGACTATTCGGTACCAAAATTCATTTTCAGTTAATTGTTTACAATGTAGATATATAATCTGAATGTTATATAGTTTTAGTACACTTAAGTAATATCATTATTTCTATTTAGAGTGCATATTCATTGGTTCCATGTTACCGCGTTACTAACTCCTACCAGTGATTATGTAATTTTAATGTATCGGTGTAGTGATACTTTGCTATACAACTGTACTGTATCTAGGATATAGTATACTCGGGAGTATAAAGTTAAGTAACATAAAGTTATGTAAATCAAATGTTTATGTAAGCAGCGTTGGTGGTCATTATTAACAACTGAATCACATGACTGGTTGTGGACTGTACTAGGGAATAATCGTTATATACAAGTATAAAATTGGTACTTTAGAAAGAGGAACCGAGAGAAATCCAAATGAAAGATTTTCCACCTCTTTCTGGCTCATAATTTGGGTCAAAACGGACCGGTACCAAAAAGGTCCACGACCAAAATGGACTAGTGCTTAAAAGGCCCGGTCCTAAAAGGCCCGACCCAAAAAGGCCCATATCTGCATCAATTGCTAATTACTAGTATCATGTATACTAAAAGTAATATGTAAATATCAAATCTTGTTTAACTGTGAAATATCTATAAATAATGTGCAGTAGAGAATCATTGTGTAGTATGTCACAATCATGCGTAAGTGATCATGAAATTAATTGCCACACGTTAATACTTGTTCTTTGTAAAATTAACAAAGAAAATAACGCAAGTTACTGAGTGTGAGAAAGTTCAAATAAGGCAAATACTAACTGTGAAAGAAAACATTCGAAGTAAAGCGAATCAATAATATCTTTGTTATAATACTGAATACGAGTTAGTGTAACCTATGTGTGTCTTGTGCATGCTACCTTTGTCATGGTAATGCCTTCATTAAGTAATAATGATTCCACTGATGATAGATAAATATTTTCATTTGCGAAGAGTATTGAGTCTTTTCCTGTTTCACATACATTCAGCATCGTTAATACATGTGTATGCGTCGTTTATTTCTATTGATGTAATTTTGGGCTTTAAATAGACGTTTGCTGTATTGTGTGTCTTATAGGCACCGTTATTGCGTTGTGGTTGCAATGAAGGTCAAGTCAAAATTAGAAAAGATTAAGGGGTTATTTTTTTTTTTTATTTACTGTGGGATAGACAGACAAGAAGAAAAGGTATAATGTCTAACTAGCATTAGCAACAAAAGACAAAATAGCGCTAACGCAATTTCAGATTTATAAATCTATTAACAATAATAACAATTACTGATAATGCATGAATATTGAATTCTAATATCGAATTCTACACATATACCTTATACTACAACAGTATTGCACATCATGGCCGTCAAATAAATTCAACAGTATGATATAGTATGCAATTCTAGAATAACAGCCGCAAATAAGCACCGAGCTATAAAAACATGTATACATAGATATTCACTTTTCAACAAAAAACATTACACAACAACAAAATTACACACAATAGCTGTCAAAGTTAACAGTACAATTTAGGATGCATTCCTAGAATAAGAGCACACATTTATTCATAATTTCCATGCCTTTGTTTTCCTAGTATAGATCACAAGACGTAAAAAAGCTGGGTAGAAAAGAATGTTGAAACACATTGTTACAACTCGTGATCAAATATGTGGCTATCAGAAAGTGTCATAAGAACAGACGATTTTATTGGACATTCAAAAGAAGAAAACAATCACATACAAATCGTAAACACATGCTTAAAGAAAAGTCCAATTATGGAACTGTACGTGTGACGCAAAGTTCAAACAATCTGATTTAATACTACATATTGGGCAAAATTTTGTGATTTCAATTTACTATAATATTGTATCGACAACTGTTACAGAAAGATATGGCGCAACTGAACATCTGAGAGAAAGAAAAGAAAACACATGACAGCAATCGAGCTTCTTTCCATTGTTGGTCCAAAGATTATAATGTGAGATCTATGACTACTGCGCATTTATCAAACAGCATACATTTTCTCTGTGCAAAAAAAAATAAAAAATTGTTAGACACGAGTAATGGTTGAGAAACCAATTACATATTTTTCAACAAAATGGCAATGCTTTCATTATATAAGTACGTAATCCAAAATCAGTATTTTCGAAATCTTCTTCCTTAGATAAAGACACAGGTGAAAACGTTTAAATACGAACAGTAATTTGAAAGATACATAAAATATTCATGTAGAAGATATTGAAAATATCAGAAAACGGAAAATACGGAACGTTCGCTAAAAGATATATGCAATGGAAAAAAGTGTAAATGATGTTGGACAAAACGTCATGATTGAAGAGAAGAAAGAGGCACAAGAGTAGTATAGTGGGTTACCGTAGCGACAATGGGAATTAGCATTACAGACCCCCCCTGGGCCAGTATAGCCCCAAGAAGTAGGTCAACACCCTGGGCCTGTATAGCGACAATGGAAAATGGAGTAGAGGGACTAGAACACCCTGGGCCTGTATAGCGACAATGGAAAATGGAGTAGAGGGCCTAGAACACCCTGGGCCTATATAGCGACAATGGAAATTTTGTAGAGCGGTGACTAGGAGACTGTGGGTTTGTAGAGCGATAAGCGACAGGTGGCATGACGTCACACTGGTAACAATGTAGCAAAAAGAGAAGTACCGTGA